>QMIH01000725.1:234514-261795 GCA_003987875.1 Clarias batrachus
ATTATATATTTTGAAAAATGAAAAAAAAAATCATTTACAGAATATTTTTTCTAGGGAAATATTTTTCTAGCATTCAGTCCAATTCTTTTGTGCAACATAAGATGTGAGTGAAGACGTGAGATGTAAGCACAGTGATCTAGTGATTTACAGTTCTTGAGACCAAAAGGACAGTCTGCATGCACATACATAGAAAACGTTAAGGTTGCTGTAGAAAAAGTGACTTTTCAATTTAATGGTCATAAAAATTTAATTAAAAGTTTGAGAGTAAAAACCATGGGAACAGGCCTTCATCGTCACCAGGGGAGAGCGATTTCAATTATGTGATTTAATGCTGGAGAAACGGGGCACATTACAGCTACTGAGGTGGAGGTTATTATTTAATTTAAACCAACATTTATCATAAAAAATGTGTTTAATTTAAATGTGTTTAATTCATTAAAGCCATGTCCCATACCAAGACTGCATACCAGACAAGAGAGATGAAAGAGGCTGCATTTGAAATTCAAATTCAGGGAAATGCCCAAAAAGACAGAGCTAATCATCTTCAATGGTACGTTAAATGTTCACATACAGACAGGGCTACAGTACCAGTCAAAAGTTTGGACACTCTTTTAATTCTTTGGTCTTTCCTGATTTTTATGAAGGAATCCAAAAKATGCAATAATCTCCTTTGAACAGTTATTGAGATCTGATATGCGGTATAGAAGATGAATAAATGAATGAATACTGTTGTTGTTGTTGTTAATTACCTAATGCCCTATAAATCCAGTATTATTCTAGAATTTAGAAGAAAAAGTAATAAACTTGTGTCTGAACTTTTGACTGGTGCTGTATGTGTACAGAGTCTGTGATTAGTATAATGTAACCGAAAGCAGTTTTATTGGAGCTTGTGGGATTTTATGTCGTTTCTTTAGGCAGGTGCAGTTAGGTGATGATTTTTTCTCAGCAGAACAGAAACTAAAGATTCTGAAGAAACAGGAAGTTGCAGCTTCCGAGTACATGGTACTTTTTTTTCTCATTTAACATGGAGTTAATGTTCAGTAACAAATGCATTTATGTATTAATAAGGGGTTTAATGTTTTTGTTTTCATAAACCTGCTGTATATGTATGTTTTTATGTTTATACAATGTGATTCCATCTATTTTATGTGTGTTTTAGATGAAAAAAGACATTGGTGGGATAAATATTGCCCAGACTACAAAACTATCATCTCATCGTGTTGTGCGTGGCTCAGGACAGGTAACTACTGAGGAAAAAAAATCAACACCCATTTTTACAAAAAGTCTGATCTGTAGGTATTTGGACATTATTGTATTGTATTTTTGCTTCTCATTGGAGTTGAGTTGAGGTAATCACTATGTGATTGAAGACTCACTCACTCACTCATCATCTACACCGCTTAATCCTGTATTCAGGGTCACGAGGGGCCTGGAGCCTATCCCAGGAGACTTGGTACACCCAGGACAGTGTGCCAATCCATCGCAGGGCACACACACATACGCTCACTCACACCCTCATTCACACACTACGGCCAATTTGGGATCACCAGTTAACCTAACCTACATGTCTTTTGGACTGTTGGAGGAATGATTGAAGACTTTCAGCCTTAATTATTTTAAAAAAGCTGAAAAAGTGAGTGAGATCAACATTTTGGTATATTTAGTACTTCACTGCTGAGCTCAGCAACATCAAAAGGCATACAGTAACCCTAAGACTAAGTCAAATGTTTACACAAGTTTAAACATATTTTTTACATTTCAGAACAATAATGTTTTTTTATTTTTTTAATTTTTTTTACAAAACTCTGAAATATTGTGTTCTTGCCAGGACAGTGTCGCCAGGTGCATTTGCAAAACCCTTCAAGCACAATGATGAAACTGGCTTTCATGCAGCCCATCGGCATTGCTCCACAATGTAGAAAGAATTAAATAAAAAGAAAGAAAGAAAAATCAGGAATCAGTTAGAAAGTGTGTCTGAACTTGTCTAAACAGGGTGATGGGGGCTGTAACTCCCCAATAATTAGAACCGTTCAGTTTAAGCATATATATATGTTGAACTGGTGGATAACTATTATAAAACATGATAAAAAAAAGTTGCCCTTCTCAAGCAAATTGAATCTCAAGCAAAGAATAGCACCCTAGCCCTGTGTGACACTTGGTTGTGTCTAATCCATTCTTTGCACACTGTAGTAACTGCAGGTAAAGTGGAGGAGATCTCAACCCTAAGGTGCTGAACTCGAAGTAGTTGCCCTTGCTGAAAGGTACCAGAAGTCAACTGCCATGGATGATTGTGGAATTCTTCTTTGGTGAAGAAAACCCCCTTGCGAAATCCAAACAACTCAGAAGAACATAGGAGTATCATTGTGAAAGTATAATTACTGTATACTAAAAGAATATATACTGACAGGACCTAAGACAGGAGTGTCACAGAGCAAGACAATGCAAGACACAGAGCCTGTGCAAAACCTCGAGCTTTTGTCTCTCTATGAACATCTATGAATGAGAAGTCTGGTCGAACCAACAATGAACACCCATACAAAGTCCTATTGGGTGCTATTGGCMMTCTAGTGGTTATGATATAATACCAACACGCTACTCCAGAGCGCCACATTGTGGTCCCAGACATCTCCAACAAAATCTTTTGTCTGGCTTTTCGATACAGAGGCTGTATTTACACTGGGCATTGGCACTTGAATCCAACAGAACTAGGATGTCTGCTCAAGTCAACGATTCTGAGAATCAGAAATATGTAGGCTTCTCTTATCTTTTTAAAAATATAGTTCTCTAGTAGTGTTCTTTTTTTTTTTGTCCAGGAAGACATTCTTTACCTGCAGAGGCAAGGGGGTTTTGGTTTTGTTATGGTCGCCTGATGTTGTCTCTTGGAGTTTATGATCTCCTCATGTTATGGCATGAGTGTGTATGACTAACAATGAGACTGGGTCACTGGTGTTTACTGATGATGTGACGGCTGAAAGAAGTATGAGGATGAATTCTGAAGTCTCTTTGATCATATTTTGCTCAGATTAAGTCAAATTCTAYAAAACTGATTAGACAGCCCTTCACAATACAAATAGATAATGACACAAACATACCACTAAAAAATCACCAGGCAAGGAAATGGAATGCTCTTTCAGTTTTTCACTTATTGGAGAAAAAAAAATGCAACTGAAGGGGCTTAAAGGAAAGACTTGGCAAAGCAGCCCACGGCAGGAAACACAGCATTTGATGACATCCACGAGTCCCAGACTTCAGGTAGTCAGTGACTGCAAAGTTTCAATCCTTCTTTCTAGTTTGATCATGRTGGTGTACAGAGGCAAAAATACTATAATTGTGTCTAAACACTAATGGATCTGACTGTKTCCCAATTTGGGGTTGCAGACTGGGCCGGAGCTAAATGAGAATTGGATCTCCGTAGAGAAGTGAGGTGGAAATAACAGTGAAAGTCATACACAAAATGTTTTAAGCTACTTACTGTATTTCTCTAAATATTTCATTGTGCTTGGGTGATTGTTATGATTTGAACATTTACTTTTTTTCTTTCTTTCTAGTAACCGAACCAAACAGCACATGAACCCAAACTACATATATGTATATACAGTATTGTTTATTAGTAATCAGAATTACATGTGTGAAAGTATCCTAATAATAACTTATACCAAATATGGTCAATAAAAGTGATTTGGGTTGCAGTGCCCCGACTCCACTCCTGTGTTCAACATTTATGGCAGTGGCCAACTGGAGGTCAGAAGGCGTGTGCTTAGGCTCTTTCAACAAATTGTTCGTAAGGTGAAGTAGTTTATTTTTGGCATTTTAGGAACTATAATTTATTACTCTACATCATAGCTTATATGCTTGTGATATTTTGGATTACAGTAGTACTGAGTAATTAAATGCTGTATTTAGGATTATACAGTAGATCTCTTAGTTTAGCTTTAGCTGGCAATGTATGGCATTTAAGTAAATAGTTTTCTGCATATTAAAATATACCTTGTAACACATGCAAAGGAGCAAATGAGAAGGGCCAAAAAATACTCATCGTGTTATTTGTTTAGGTTATTCTGCAAATTCGTATGGATAAGAGACTACGTCTATTGCGAGAAAAAGGTTCCACTGCAAAGTTGCAAGTCGGAGAAGGAAAAAACAACGGTGAGAGAAATGAGTTTTTGCCTTTTTACTCTGATATCTATAGGACATTTTGTTACATGAAGACTTTTTTTATTTCCAAAAATTGCGTTTCGTCTGGCGGTTCAAGAAGTAAATACATAAAAAAAATTTGCAGAAACGTTTACAGAAATAAATAAATAAAGAAACAAAGAAATGAAAAAAGTATTGTAATGTAAACAAAGACTGTCCATCCTTTTGTATACAACTGTAGAAATATGAAAAAGACTAATTATAAATAAATACTTCCATATTTAAATAAATATACATAATAAATGCATTTAATAATTTATTGCAATATTTCTATAAATAGCAACAACTGCACAATACAGGTAGTGTTTTACCTCTGACTCTACATCAAGAGCACTGTGCTAAAGGAATATTGTGGAGAAAGATATTTCTGATTGGCAGTTTCAGACGATATGTCATGCAGCTGTGCACATGGACAAAGGACACAGATCCTGTTCTTGAGTAAAAGTAGAGATACCCTAGGTAAAATATTACTCAAGTGAAAGGAGAAGTCATCCATTTACACTTGTAAAAGATGCTTACCTTTAAATTTATTTATCAAAAGTGCCAAGCCTTAGCTCACAGTAGCCATAAAGTCATAGGAAAGGTGTATCCGGGATGCTTCTTTGCTATCTGCAATCGTTTCCATTTCATCAAAAATGATAAATGATTTGGAAAGGAAAATCATGCAATTGTGCATTATAGCCAGCAAGTGGCGATATTACTGCWTCAAATACTACACACCACTCTGGTTATCTAATGCAATGCCTTGCAGAAGTAAAGTACAAAGTAAATGTATTTAGAACTTCCACTGCTGATGTGCATGACACACACGCACGCACCCACACACACACACGCACGCACGCACGCACGCACGCACGCACGCACGCACCCACACACACACACCCACGCACGCACGCACGCACGCACACGCACACACACACACAAACTTGCTACAGGTAGTTAGTGTTTCCTCTCTGTGATTCATTGAGTAATATTACTTTGCACAGTACAGTATATATTTAAGCAGTATTACTCAAGAGGGAGTGTTGTTATGCTGAATATCAGCATGGCTGTAATGCAGTCATAGGTACAAGAGTGTAGTTCAAGGCCTGAAGATATCACAGATAATATCAAATACTATTTTTAAGTGGCTATTAGTCTTCAATGTTTTTTAAAATTATTTATTTTATTCACTTCTGGGGTTAAAATAACAATCCTGTGAAGCATATGAACTGGGAAGCAGTGCAGCAAGTCCATGACGCCAAGCTATTCATAAATGCATATTGGCTTAATTTACTGTACTTATTTTAATACTTGTATTTCATTTGGAGGCTAATTTATTCTCACACTATATAATCATAATGAAGCCTGTGAACGAATCAAATGAATCAAAATCTAATTAAATGCAGGATTTTATAGTCGTGTATGGGGACATCACATTCCAAATGWTTCAMCACTTTCCTGAAATGTGCTTGGTTTTTGTATTTTACACTATGCCCCCTATGTTTGTATCAAATCTTTTGTTTTAGGGGATTCTGAAGAGAAAAAAAAATTCCATCAGTTACCAGAAAAGCTGTTGCGCCTAACATCACCCATCTTTCCGTCTCCAAACCCCCTGGAGGAATTTGTGAGTACCTTTATAGCAATAGAGAAAAACAGACAATCAGAATTATGTCCAAAATGTTCTACTCTTGTCTCATCCGGCCRTAACACATTTTTCCACATGATTTGGGGTGATTGTATGTATGTTTTTAATGTGTGAGGCAGCCACACTATCTCATACATGTGGTGAAATCTGGATATACTGGATAACTGGAGTAAACGGTACTTCACATGTATTCCTGCAGCACCTTTAATGTGGCCATAGGTGTCTTGGCAGCCTCTCTGATGACATTTTTGTCTTGTCCTTGTGTGTAATTTGTAAGGACATCATGTTTTTGATGTTTCAATGTCACTGAGGTGCAACATTTTTTCCATTCATTGATGATGGCCTTCATCATGTTCCATGGTACATTTAATGTTTTGGATTTGCCTGATTCCAAGAAGATGTCGAGAGTTACAGTATGAATGATGCGCAGAAAGATTACCTTTATCTGAAGTTGATAATTCATTTTTAAAATAAGTTTGAAAAGTGAATTTGAATGGTTTATTTTGTGAACGGTCACATGCTCTATTAAAAATTTATGTTGCATGCACCATGCATTCTGTTTTTTATTTGAAATTTGTTAGTTGCTTAATCGCAGTTAAGGAGGAAAGTGATCAAATTATAAATATGGGTTTATATATTTTTTAACTACACAAAAACCTTTTACAATTTAATGGAGGAGACTTTTTATATCCACTATACAATATGTTATACATTACATAAATAATATAGTATTGCAATTGTTAGCACTAAGTTATTTGCACTAAGCATTCTGGAAATATTTTTGTATCACTCCAGAAAATTCAGTGATAACATTCTGTTTATTACAAACTTTAATAATGATGTCTCATCTCTTTGTTTTTTTTAGGCAAGTAAGATGATTGGAAAAGTTCATGTGGGGCTGATTGAAGAAGATTTGACTTGGACTGTTCCATATTTTAATCTAAAGGTACTCTGTCCTTGGAAATACATACAGTATACAGTATATTTTGGGAAAAGAAGAAACAGTGTTCYTCAGTTCCAGAGTGGATCTTTGAGTCTCGAGGGCGTACTGTATGTCTAAACTGTGCCAGAAGGAAGGACATCAGCAATGACCTCAGAGAAGCAGTTGTTGCTGAAACAGCTTGGAAGCATTATAAAACTGAACAATTATATTTTCATCTCCAAACAATTTGAAATGTACCATTATAAAGTGAGAAAGGTTGTTTAGAAATGAAGAGCCTTTAAGGTAGTTGCTGTAGCTGTGGCAGAGGTTTTTTCTCCCAATGTTGCTTATCTAGTCTGAGTATTATTTCTCAGCTGATTCAGTAACGGCACTTGAAAAATGAAAATTTTATGCACTGAAACTTTGATATTAATGGTTACCTCACCAGGTTCCTCAGCAATTTAAGTTGATGGGCTATCAGCAAGTAACCGTGCATGATTCCAAAGCCTTTTGTACCCAAAACAAACAATGTAGGCAGCTGCGCACAGGAGCACAGGTAAACACAGTTAGTTGCATTCAATAATGATATTCCTCTCAACCTAGTTTAGTTTGCGTTGTTAGTTTGAAATTTGTGCTGTGCATTTTACAGAATGAACTCCTGCCCATGATGATGTTGCCTGATTTGAATACCTGCAAGGAGGAGGAGCCACAAGAAGAGGAGAGCGCAGAGCCAGACCGCAACCCTGTGCTCTGTTTTAAGACTCCTCATAATGTGTTACATCCAAAAAATGCCCACCCACTCAGGATCTTTGTAAATACTTACCTTTATTTTTATTTTATCTCTAACCAGTRTAAAGTAATTGAATGCATTTGAGCACTATTTTAAGGCTTGTGTCACTGTTAATGAGTTAATGAGTTAATGAGCCAAAACTGAGCTGCTGTATAGTACATGCATTTTAACAAATTTTTGCTCATCATTGTGTGARTTTATCATGCTTACATCTTATGCTTACTGCTTATTATACCCTTGTTTACTTCAGAACCCTGCCCCGGGTGTGTGTGCCTTCAAACCAACTCCTCTATATCTGGAGAGTGAGCCAGAGTTCCATCTTTGTCCACTTACAAGACACGTCATCTGCAGTGATCACGTTGTGGAAGAACATAACAATAGCACTCCAAAGACGTTTTTAGACAGAGAGGCAAGCAGCTGTAAAAGCTTTAACTTGTCTTAGTGGGGGAGAGGAAATTGTTTATATTTTGGGTATACACCATGTTGGAATACATAATTATTAATGTGAATAATTAGTTGGAAAACTACAGTAGTAATAATAATAATAATAATAATAACAATAACCAGATGTTAGGAAAATTCAAAGAATACTGAATATCAAATATTACAYTAGAAAACCTAGTTCAGTCATGTTTTTCAGCTTTTATAGAAAATACACGCATTTCTATGTACAATTCAGGTTAAGAGTTTACAGTATATACTGTACGTCCATATACTGTAGTAATAAATTAAGGATCTTCAAGCTTGGTTTTTCACAACTTCACAAATTTCATGTTCTTTTGGCAGCTCAATATACTGAATTAAAATATATTAAGTTAATTGCTTTAAAATGACCTTTTAAATGTTTATAGGTTTATATGTGAATAAAGTAAATACTCTTACTTCACATTTATTCTCATCAATGTAATTTTAAAGCAATAAACAGAATATATTTGAATTACAAATATATAGTACACATATCCCAGTTGGTCAAAACATTACATGCAGTGTCCAGGTAGTTAAACTGAACCCCAACAATGAGATGTGAGCATCAGGTAATGCAGAAATGTATTAATATATATATATATATATATGTATACACACACACACAGTATATCACAACTGCATATAGGCTTATACTAGGACCTACACTAAGTCCTGCATTAAACAGCTAGATTGAATTTTGCAGATTGCAGTCTTATGGAGAGATTTTTTGTTGGTCAGGCAAACAAAATTGTAACATTTTTGGCCATTTTGATCTGTGCCTTGTATAAAGATAAAGGATAAGGTTTTTAAATCAGAACACTATCCCAGCATTGACGTATGGGATTTTCACCACAATATTTCAGGGAGAAATGCTTGAAACGGGACTCTGAACACATCTCTCTGATGTACTCTGGAAAATAGATCATGTTGATGCTTGGAGCAAGACATGAACCAAAAAGTTAAAACATGCTCAGAACTAGATCATCCAGCAGGGCAGTAAACTCAAAGTCGTGACCATAGAATATGTTTGAACTCAAATAAAAATGTGTATCTGAGCAAAGAAGCCAAAAAACTTGACTCTAATTTCTGTCATGACAAATGAGCAAAGATTTCAGGAGAGTACTGTGAGAAATTTGTGGAAGTGAAGCCTACTTCAAGAGACTTATTTCAATTTGAAGCAATAAAATGTAAAACGTACAACAAAGTACTAGCAAAGTATATGTACATTTTGATAAAAAAATAATTATATGTTTATTATAGGAATGCTGACAAATGTTTATTAGGTATTATTTTGAAATTAATGTTGTTACTGTAATTGATTTAACACCTTAACACCTTGTTGCGGACAATTCAGTTTGGCTGCATTCATGATGTTAGCTTTTGCAATAAATGAGCTTTGCTTTATCGTATATAATAATCTTTTTAGTTAGTATATTACTTCATATAATATAATTATATATATATATTTTTTGTGATGCACCCTGCAGGACATTATAAAAGGGACCATGCTTTGGAAGGAGTTTTCCTGTCTGGAATTGAATACTGTTTCCTTTGTTCCAGCACAAACAAGCAGTCAGAGCCCACGAATGTAAGAGTACACATGCACACAAACTAGCTATCTAAAATCTTGAAATTCTATCTGTGAAAATCAGTGACTTCCAACTTTGCTCCTAACTCGAACCTTAATCACTTAGCATGCATTCATGCATTACATAATAAATACAATTTATTTAGGCTTGTGTAGTTAGTGTGCACTATCCTGTGTATATATTGTCTTGTGTATTTATTGTGTATTTTTGCATGTCATATGTGAAAAACCTAAATAGGGAAAAATCACTTGAGCTGATTATCAAATTTGTAACCCTGACACATACAGTACAATCACATTTTCTGCTGAATCATGACTTGAATTGAAGTGGTTTGTTTATTGTGGCTACATGCAGGTCTGATCCTTTCAGTGATTTGCTGCTGCCCCTGGAAGCCCCACCATCAATGAAAGACCTTCCTGAAAACATAAGGGAAGAAATTTCAATTGGAGAGTAAGCTATAATCAACTCTTACTTTTATTACTTTTTACACATTTTGGAGACATGCATAACATAGCATGACATTTTAATTCAGTAGACTGCGATAATTTTTAACTATTAAAAAAATCAGTAGCAGAAATAACTAATAAACCTCTAAAAAATAGATGTCATATCTTTTAAACCATTTGGAACTGTTGAAAAAGTATATTTTCAGTGTACAKTATAAATTACGAATGATCACAGAGACCTTGAAAAAGTAAGTTTGTACGAAATTTCACTCAGCTACTGGGATGAATCTTAAGGGCACCAGTGGTACCAGTGACCTAAAGTACAAGAGCTGTAAGGTATAAAGAAAGTCAACACATTAACCCTGGCTGAAATATTTAAACTAAATGCTCTATGTTTTAAGGAATCCAAAATCTAAATTAAACCAGTAATTACATTTATTACAAATCATTTCATTAATGTTTCTTATGGAGTGGGAATGACACGGATATTGCAAGCTGTAAATTGCAGTCAGGTCAATAAGAATTTAGACAGTGACAGAATTTCTGACTCTGTATACTGTACCACAACAATAAATTAAGATTAAACAATCAAGACAATTGAAGTATTGAATCTTCAGCTTTATTTCAATGGAGATATTGCATTAACCATTTAGGAATTTCATCCATTTTTTAAAAGACCTTTTTTTGCACAGGTTCCAAAGTAGTTGGACAGCTACTGTAACTGTAACAATCTGATTTGTCAGTTTTCTCACTCACTCATCATCTATACCACTTTATCCTGTATTTAGGGTCATGGGGGCCTGGAGCCTATCCCAGGAGACTTAGGGCACATGGCAGGGTACACCTTGGACAGGGTGCCAATCCATCGCAGGCCGCAGACACACACACACACACACACACACACACACACACACACACACACACACACACACACACACACACACACTCATTCATACACTACGGGCTATATACACTACACTATGGATGAGAAAGGAGTGTGTAAAAAAAGATTTGGAGAACTGCAAGCATGATAAAAATGCATTTAAAGGAATCTGTTCTCCCAACAGGGCTGAAGGTATCGGAGTCAGTCTTAATCCTGACATGGTTCAAGCTAAGTTTGAGGCATTTGAAATGTCACTATCTAAAACACTGACAGAAGATCCTGTTAAGGATGACAGGTAGGTAATTAAATCATAGCGTGTTAATATTCTTGCAGTTATAAGCTACAGTATATACTTTAAAAGAATAAAACAACAACAAATGGCAATTACAATTCCATCAGTTTTTTCTAAAATTTTATATCTTGTCTGTTTACTTCTTAGAGAAGCACATGAAAAGCCAGTGGAACCAAGTTTGAAATCACAAGCCAACAAACTGGGGTCCAAAGTCTTAGCACGGATGAAAGACATGAAATCTTTGAGCTGCCATAGACTTTAATCTGCCATAGACATACGGTATCATTGTCACCAATTATGGCTTCTATCTGTGTAGTATAATTTGGGTTAACACTTAATCAAGTGATCAAATAAAAACACTTAATCAAATAAAATGTATTTTATGTATTAAATGCTCAAATAAAAATATTTTGTTGGACATATTTGTTCTTAGTTTAAATTAATACAAACTGCAGCAGGGATATGGGATTATTTTGTGGTAATATGATGGCCTGATAAAACGTCTTGCAAAATAGAATCACATGATAAGAGCACAGACCATGTTATGGAAACAAAGCTGTTAATAGCAACGATATACATACACTGTAAAGAATGGATATAATTCTTTAATACTTGATTGCATATCCCTAAGTTAAGTATTTTTATTTACATGTGTTTTAACATTTGTTGTGATTCAAACAACAAAAACAACAACAGTAATATTACTACTACTACTACTACTACTACTACTACTACTAATAATAATAATAAATATACAGTAGTTGTAAGCAACGATGACGGGCCCAAGCACCCTGTGCCATTCCCACTCCGGGCACACCACACAACCTGTGTTATTTGAGATCTCGAAAAAGCCATCGGTGTGATGTATGAGTGTGTTTGTGTGCATGCAGGGCTAATGTGTGTGTGTGTGTGTGTGTGTGTCTGTCTGTGTCTGTCTGTCTGTCTGTCTGTCTGTCTGTGTGTGTGTGTGTGTGTGTGCGCGTGCGCGTGTGTGTGTAACATTTGTGATGTGTATGTGTGTACAATAGGCCGCAGATGCTGGAAGAAAAGCCTCATACTGTGATGTTCCTGAATGTGTTGTCACTGAATATAATGCCACACAGAAAGTTTTTAATTATTTTTCTGTGTAAGTTTAAGACATTATCACGGCTGACCCGTTTGAGATATCAAAAATCCCTCCCCAATTTTGCATCCTCAATGTCTTTAGATCTCGTCAGCCCGGTTTGGTGACGATCATATAAATTCCCTGGGAGGAGTATATCAAAATCCATCGGGTGTGTTTTTGCGGACAACTCAAAATAACCGGCCTCCTTTTGCGTTGAGCCCAGGACTTGCAGCGTGAAAGTTGTTTGGCTCGATGAGCTTTAATGTGTACAGAGTTTTGTGTGCCTATGTGAAAGTGTGTATGAGTTATGGAGCAAAATCTCTTGTGAGGGCCCCTGAGGCCCTCGAGCTAAACTCGTGGCCCAGACTCTCAGGCATCCGAACGCCTGCAGATTCCAACCTGTCTGCCAAGTTTCATAAGTGTTTGAGCATGTTAAGATCCCTGAAAAGTCCAAAAGGGTGGAAAAAAAAAAAAGAATAATCCTTAGGAAAATAAGAGGGTCCTGCGCACCTTATAGTGCTTGGGCCCTAATAATAATAATGCTTAAAAGAACCTTTACATAGATTCTACAAATCTCTGGAACTGTACTGGCCATGTGAACATTAACTAAAATAATTTTCCTCAGTGTGATGTCATGCTGCATTTGTGATATCTTGTACTTAAGAATTTGCCAGTTTTTATTAATTTGGTTTCCTATCTTAGCCACATTTATCATGTGCATTTTGCTCATAAAGATTATAAATAGTGACCATGAATGCACTTCTAGAGACCTGAGTGGYTCCTGRCACGGTCCTAATACAGTTTACACAATCATGCAGCATTTTGGACTGAAATTGTGAAGATCCCTTTAAATTTAGTCTGGTTATTATATACCTGTTGTTGTGTTTCAATTGATGTTTCTTGACATTATGCAGTGTCATAACATGTCTTTTCATCCAGAGTTGCATTAATTAAAGGTGAAGTTCCTATATTGATGACAGGAGAGTCGAACCACGTCATGAAGTCTTCCACAGCATATCCCAAAAAGTTTCAATGTCACAATGTTATTGAGCCTAGACCTGACCAACTCCACTTTGTAAAACTGCATCCAGGGGCTTGAATTGTGAGCACTGTATGATTATGGKCATCTTTATATCTTTATAAGTTCTTACTTATTGGGGAAATACGTTACCTTTTTCCATTGCTCCAAAGTGCAATGCTCCCTAATATTTTTACAGTTGGCCTCATTAATAAGCGTTTGTGTTCCCACAAAACTGTTTAGTCCTAATCCAGTTCCTGTTGCGCTGTGAATGTGGAAATGCTCTTACTTTCACTACTATAATAAGTATATAATTCATTACTCTCTATAGCCAAAACATTAATTACTGCAGTAATTCACAACATATTATTCCCCTACTAATCCAATCTGAGCTGGGCTCAGTCAAAAATTTAGTTTGAGTGTTTAAATGGAGTTCGACCTGGTGACTGTAACCTTACGACTCACATGATTCTCATAGTCGTCAAACTGCTCAGTGATTCCTTAAACCATTYGATACAGGTGTCTTAACCGCTTATTTATATCTTCAAGACTTATATATTTCCTCAACCACACCTGTAAAATAACAAACACCTAAATCATGGCTACAGTATGTCTACAGTACATACATATTTTAAACTAACAGTTATAGATGTCAAACTGTACTTTTCATTATTTTCTATACCTTCTTTATCTCCAGCTTGTGCCCCCTGTGCAAAATAATATATATAAATAGAAGAATTACTGCTCCTAAACCTGACCAACAAGAAATTTATCTCTTTATTTCTCTCCAAGAAATGTATCTATCCTCTGTGTTACTAAAAGATGTTTTTCTGAAATGGTGCCAGACAGTGCGCTTCATCTAATCAGCTAATCATGTCTAAGAATGATTTTCATAATGTGCAAACTCTTTTATTCTTCCAGAGCTTTCTTTTATAGAATCTGATAGATTGCAAAACAGCTTTGAATCCACAGACTTAAAGGGAAATAAGTATGCAAATACATAACGTTTTTATATTCTTTCCATCTATCAGCTTCAGGTTTTCACATATCTTTTGACTTTATATAAAAAAAAAAGTAGTCACAGGAGAAAAAGAGTTCAAACACCACAACATCAATACTTTGTTGCAAAGTTACAGATGTTAGCAGTTACAGATTTGAGATGTTTATCATAAGGAGTAATTCACTTTTTATTGTATTAGAGGTTCAATTTTGGCCAAATCTTATTGAATTCTGAAAGGGTATAAGGGCATCGTTGATGGATTTGCATTTTATCATCCTGTCAGGAGATTCACACATTATCCTTTCTTTTAGAAAGCAGTCTTGAGTAATGTTTAGAGTTATCTTAGAGATATATCACTCTTGACATGTAATGTCCTAGTACCATCTTCTGCAGGGTCATGCACAGATATTTTGAGAAGCCAAGAAAGGGCAATCTCAAGAGTTTTACACTAGATGTCACTCAACAGTATGAAGTTGTTTTAAATATGGCCATTGAATAAACCATAAATCAATTGTAAAAATTGTTTACAATTTGAAATATTAAACAAACAAACCAATAAATAAATAAAGCCTACAAATATTTTTATTTATATTAAAAAAGCTTTTGCACACTCAAAAAAGAAGTCTCCAGGATTGACCACCACTGAATGACTATTATGTCAATCTTTGTTTGTTGCAGGGGACAAAGGACAGCTTTTTAACAAAGTAAAAAACAAAGTATTTTTTTCCCTGTTTAATAAATTTGTGTCATTAATTTGGCCAAGGCCATTATTTTCATGAATAGCGACCCTTATCCAGTGATCTCCAGTTGGCAACCTCTAATATCTGTTATCTCTAGTTCTAAAAAAAAAAAAAATGAAGCCAGTGTGTCCAGTAAGTGCCAAAATGTGCAGTTCTGGGAGCTGTCTCCAAAAGGGAGAGAATCACTATAGACCCCCAGGTAAAAATGTCCAACCTTAGATCAGAAATAAGCATTTTTGAGCCTGAAAAACAAGCAAAAAAGTTTTGGTCTAAATAAAAAGACCAAAGTGACAACTGTACATTTGTTAAATTTATATTAAATCATTTAATTATACATAATTAGGGGCATGGCTAATTTGATTGACAGCGAGTATCACTTTACAGAAGCTATCCATCCATCTAGGAACCTCTGTAGTGCAAGTAGGGACCATGGAGGCCAATGGCGACCATTGTACAGTATTTATTATCATTTTACTACGACCGTGGTAGGACCTCTGATCAACATTCACACACTCATTCACACACCACGGACAATTTGGGAACGTCAATTAGCCTAATCTGTAAGTCTATGGACTGTGGGAGGAAACTGGAGTACCTGGAGGAAACTCCCCAAGCACAGGGAGACCATGCAAACTCCATGCACACAGACCCAGCCCGGGACCTGAACCTGCGACCTGGAGGTGCAAGGAAAAAAACAAACATTTTATTTAATTTACTAGGTATTGTACATGCTACTTGCTAACTACAGTGCCATTCTTACGCTATCCAGCTTACTGGAAATGTTGTACTGTAGCTTACCAATAAGCAACGATGGAGTTTAATTCCATTAGCACATATGAGCAAATGTTTAATTCTTATTTGTTCTTCTGTACATACTGCCAAAAGCAGTTTTTCAGGTTTGCATTTTTTATCCATCCTGCGCTCGGTGCATATTCACTATTTGCATCATCATTGTCATCTTGTCCATAATTTGGCATAAAGTGTGTAAGCGTTATGTGTATGTACCTGTATGAATCTGCTGCCGTAATCTTAAATGTAAATGCTTAGCGATTTAGAGCACTGTACTTCCTTTATGCCCATGTACCTGTAGATACCATGTATCAATTTATATATATTATTTATCTATAACTGTATACTATATTAAAATTTGCCTTAATTCTAAGGTTTCTTTCTTCAGCCAATATTAGAATTTAATGCAAAAGATCTTAAGAAGTTAGTTACAGTGTTACAGTAGTAATTGTAAGCACAAATACAGAATGATTCACACTGACACTTAAGTTGTCAGAAATACTCGTACAAAAGAAGCCCACATATTTATGAAAACCCAAGGGAGAAAACCCAACAGAGAGACCTGAGAACAAGTCTAAGCAGGCCCTGTAAGTGATTCAGCATTTCTGAGAATCTTCAAATGAGCACTATTGTTTACAGTAAATAGTCCACACTATATGCACTATTCAGGTTGTGGCTATTCATGTTCTATAAACATTTTCTTCCTGGGTTAAATATGTATTAATACTGTAGTTGACTTTTGCATCAAGATTACCTAAGAATTAAAGAAAACATTTTATTACATTTACTGCTACTTGATTTGTTTATTCCAAATTACTAGATATGGTCTGTATAAAAAAGTGAAATGGCCAGCAATGCAGTAGAACATCATACAGTAAAGTGCATATACATGGCAGTGCTAGGAGTACAGGAAAATATACAATGAATACAGCAGACAATAAATATAAAGTGGACTGAGCTAAATAAATAAATAAATAAATAAATGAAAGAAACACAGGATGGAAAAAAAAACATTGTATCATGGAATAAAAATGAATAATTCTTCATTTTGGTTAACATTAATTTTTTAAGCATTTTACAGTTTGTTTAAATTTTTTGGAAAGGTTGCTCCATTGTTAATATTTTGTAGCAATCAAAACAATAAATATCTCTTTACTTTTTCTGGTTTTCTCCATCAGTAGATCTACAGGATAATAAAAAACAGGTGTTTTGTTTTCACAAAAAAAGAAAACAATGTGCCTATAACTTCCATAATGTAAAAATGAACAGAAACAAACTTGTTCTGTACATGGTCTATAGGATTATATGCCACTATAAACAGATTAACACACATGCATGAACACACAGACAATTGTTAGAGTTAAAACATTGCTATGGCATAAGGACCACATGTTTGTAAACATTAAAAAAATATATGTTATATTACTTACTTTAGGCAAGCTTGGAGAGTGATTTACAACTTAAAAATATATTACACAATATTTCATTACTTTTGTTGTCAAGAAGCCATATTGGGACACATGATGTCTGTGGGAAATATGGTACACTACATTATAAAACTATTACAGAAATCTACACTTTGATACTAATCTATGTTTTTGCTTGCTAGTTTGCTTTTGTCTAATGGTAGCTCAGGCCATACAGAAGGTATTTGGACACAGAGTTTGTACTCTGTGCTTCTGATAGAAGTAATCAGAAGCTTTTTTGTTTAAGAATTGTATATGTACAACTTGCAGTCTTAATGTACCAAGAATAAAGTAGTAAATTTTGCAGAGATAAGTTAGTGAAAAGCCACTCAATATCAATTTATAATACATGCATACCCACAATACATACTGTAAATAAAAATATTTTGAAAGTCATCATACATTTAAGTTTATTTCCATGAGATCCAAACTATTAGCCTTTAAGATTCTCCATTGCATTGAGTTGTTCATTTAACCAGAATGCTTTAACTCTGGCCTCCATATTGATAAGCTTTTGCTTAACTTTACCCTGCCTGGCTGCCCACTCTGCTGATATGTGTGTTAATTTGGTTTGTATTGTCTCTACATTAGTTTCCATTTTGGCCACTTTGTCTTCCAGGTCTATGGCTTCTGTCTGGTTGGCCAGTGTTTCATCAATCAAGCCATCCTTCAACAAAATGGCCCTACCTTTTTCTTCCAGAATGCTCTTGGCCTCTGGATATTCAGTCAGGGCCTCCATGAGGTCTTCTTTTGAGAGGGCAAAGAGGTCAGAGTAACCCACACTACGGATGTTGGCAGTCCGTCGATTCCCAGCTTTACTGCCTTTGATGCCCAAGATACTAATCTCACCAAAATAGGCACCATCACTCAGTACTACAAATTGTGTTATGCCATCATCTGCTACCACAGCCAGGTTACCTTCTTTGATAATATACATTTCACGACCGATGTCACCCTTCTTGCAGATATAGTCTCCAGGGCTGAAGACCTGCAGCCGAAGCTTGAGCACTAGCTCGATGAGCAGTCCTGCCTCACAATCCTGAAATATACGCACCTTGCTCAGTATTTCCAAATGCACACTGATGGCGATCTCTGCCTTTAGCTTATCTGGAAGGTATTTAAGAACTTCCTTTTCATCGCAGGTCTTGTCCTCTGTCCAAATGTAGTCAAACCATTTGACAACACGGGCCTCTAGATCTTTATTGACCTTACGGAACTGCATGTACTGCTTTATGGAGTCAATCTGGTCTTGAAATCGAGCACGCGAAGCATTCATGTTGGCGATCATGGCACCAACATTAGAAACAATAGTGGCAAAAATTAGCACACCAATGAGAAAATCCGTAATTACAAACAAATACTCAATATCCCTTACAGGTGGTGAAGTATCTCCTATAGTGGTCAGGGTGATTGTGGACCAGTACAGACAGTAGGTATACTTCCTAAACAGGCGGCCATACTTAGGATCGCTAATGTTAGGATAGACCCAGGCATCACTCCCAAAGCCAAGTGTTTTGGAGATGGCAAAAAAGATGCATGCATTCCAATGTATGATTATTAAAATATAGAGAACAAGGTTGCCGATTCGAAATATATTAGGAAAGTTGGTCCTTGTCTCAGTTCGGTAAAAAAACTCAAAAAGACGAGCCATTTTAAAAAGACGATTGAATCTCAGTTCTGGGCTGTCAATGCCATACTGCAACATTAATAGGTCTGTTGGCATCATGCTTATCAGGTCAAATTTACATTGAGGTGTTTTTTTGTAGTGTTCCCACAGCCTCTTGGAATCCTTAACGAGCAAGCCTTGCTCCAGAAAACCTAGTAAATCATATATCATGAAGGTTTGCAGTGAAATAACAGGGTATACAGTTATATCAGAAAGAATCAAGGTAGTGCATGAATATACTATGTGGTTTACTGTACCTGTCCTGGACCTAATAAAAGTGTCAATGTAGTAGATAACATCTGAAGTATAGTCCAGTGCTAGCCATAGCATGGTGTAATCTTTTTGGAGCTCATTGAAACAGGATCTGGAACATAATGCTTTTATTCAAAATAATAATACTTATAATAATTATGATACAATTTAATTTAGTAATACAATTTAGTATTACTAATCCTAGGGCTGGGACTATGTGTTGTCGACCCTTAGTGGTGATTTTTTTTTTTTTTTTAAACTCCTGTCTCCCTCTCTCGTTGGCTCCGTCTTGCTCTCATTGGGTTTGTCTGCCATTCTGTTTTTTTTTTTTTTTTGTCTCTCTCTTTTTTTTTTGGTCAACCTATTTACCTGGTAAGCTTAGTTCTTTAGTTCCTTGGAACAAAGAAATTGAACTGCTGAAAATACTTTTTAAATGTACTTTCATAGACTGTCATATATATTAGACTGTTTGTCATAACATTAACTCCAGGATGAGCTGGTAGATATAGCTATTTTATAAAGCAGGGCTTCTGCTCACAGCAAACTAAATGAAATCACTGAATGTAGCAAAATATTGGGGACCTGGCAAGAGCCTTCCTGAAATCTGCTTTGGGACAATGCTGATTGCATATTATATGATATATAAAGACATTCTTTTTCATGGAATTGTGGCTATACTGGCAATATGGAGAACATTGAGTGTTTCAATACTTATGTGAAAACAAACCCACTTCACAGTGACAAAGCTGCAGGAGTAGATAGTACATTGGAAATTGTATGACTCAAATAACACTAGGCTTGTCCTGTGATCTAGATAATCTAGACAATATGCAAGAGTAGTAGGGCTGCTTTTGATCCAAAAAGCAAGGAGCAAGTTCGGGTCTGGAGTGCAGTTAGCTTCAAATTAAGCTTTTAAATACGTCTCACTAAATGGAAACAAGGATTTTTAATTTGGTTTAAATATCACCTCTTTAGTTACATTTTTTGGGTAAAAACATAATAAAAGTATATGATTGAAGGTTGTCAGAATTAGGCAAAAGCAACCTCAAACAAACACCAACACATAACTTTTTTTCACTGTGCCATTATTTTTGTAACAAAAATGAAGCCAAAAATGAAATATATATGGGCAATACTAAGTACACATGATTCAAGAGCTTGTAGATCCACCTTTAGCAACAATAACCTAAAGTAATTAAGTTATTAATTAATAATTGATAACAGTTAAACTGTTTAACTTTATCAGTCTTTCACATTGTTTTAGTCTATTTTTCTGTGAACACTGCTTCACTTTGAGATTTTTGAGCATTTGCTTTTGCACAGACCTGTTTTGCACAGACATTGTTCCAGAAGTCTTGTGGTTTGTTCAGATGCAGTTTTGAGAACCTCAGCCATGTTCTTTTTAGACAGAAGTGTTTCTTTTCCTTGCAAACATCCTCGTAGTACTACAGTACTTGTTCCGTCTTCTTCTTCTTGTGCTGTCTTAGACTTTAAAATTTAACATGCTCAGTGAGGCCTGTAGGGTCTGAGATGTACAGTAGCTCTGGGTTCTTTTGTATTTCTCTGAGCATTACACAGTCTGATCTTGGCCTACAGGTAAATGTGCTGGGCGTCGTCTCCTGGGAAGATTCCTGGCAACTGTCTTGAATGCTTTCCACTTGTGAATAATCACATCAATCTAATATTCTTACCAATAAAGGAAATCATGCTTTATCACCTTCTGCTCTTATATGAGCTAACCTCAAAGTGGTACTGTACCTGTGCATGAGTATCTTTACTGTACCTGCACCAGAGGTGGAAAGTAACGAATGACATTTACTCGCGTTACTGTAATTGAGTAGTTTTTGTGTACTTCTACTTTTTAAAGTAGTTTTTAAACTCTGTAATTTTACTTTTTTGTATGTTTTGTTTGAAGTATTGTAATTCGCTGCATTTTAATCATATGCGCTACTGAGTAAAACAAATGAATGAAAATGCAAAAAATATTCGGCTTTGTATAAATGCTTCGTTGCGCTCGAGTGTGTGTATCGTGTCCTGGTCGCGCGCCGCTCCAGACTCCACTCCAGGTTTTTTGACTGTTTCCCCACATCGGCATCTACCTGACCTTCCACACGGCCGCTTCCGCCCTGAGAGTGACGTCATCAACTAGCGCGACCATATATAAACCGGAGAGAGACGCGGGAAAGAGGAAAGAGATTGTGATTTTGGCGTTTGGGTATTTGGTTGTGACTTTTTTCTTCCCATTGACTTTGAGTATTGCTTTGGTTGGTTTTTGTATATATTTGTAAATAATTTCACTGTAAGTTTGTGCACTCACCAGTAGTAGGGGCGTGGCTGCCATTTATTTTGGGAAGAGGGAATTTATTCACTGTTTTTGGTTTAGGGAGTCAGGAAAGGTACCCGTATTTTTGTTTATGTTTTTGTTTTGCAGGTAATAAGGCAATACAAACCTCATTATTTCATCAGTTAATGACTGGATCTAGTTCTTTCTGCCATATACCACCATTTCCATACAGTTTATAATCGAACCCTGAACCATTATTTTGCGTTACTAGACTGGGACGTAACGCCATATTTAAGTGACAACTTTGATTTTCAAGCACAGGAAAGACAACAGCTTTATTATGCAAAGGTGTTCCTTCAGTTAAAAACAACTAGATTGAGATTTATATCTGCTCATCTTTTTTGAACTACACTAGAATGCCTCATCCCTGCGCTATTAAAAAAAAAAAAAAGTTACTCATTAATGTTTACTCTGAGTAAATTTTTTATGAGCTACTTTTTACTTTTACTTGAGTAGATTTTTACAATGGTAACTTTACTTGTACTTCAGTAAAATTTCACTGAAGTAACAGTACTTTTACTTGAGTAGATTTTTATTATGGTAACTTTACTTGTACTTCAGTAAAATTTCACTGAAGTAACAGTACTTTTACTTGAGTACAAAATTTTAGTACTCTTTCCACCTCTGACCGGCACCCACCTCTGAGGAAGCCAACCATAATAAAAATATGCACACAACTCTCAATATTCATGCAAATTCAATCACTAATTTGGTGAATCTAATTTGCAGCCTTTTGATGCTTTGTAAAATCAGATTTGTGTCAAAAAGCAAAAATAAATTAACTGAAAGTGAATCTAAATTAACAAACAAACAAAAACAAAACTGACCTCAAATGCAGAAATTGCATAATACATTCAGTATTCTCAGTGTTTCTTCAGCTTTTCAKTTTCCCTGTGGAGGTCTTTGTTTTTGATGGTGGGTCTTACGGGGCTCGATCCTTATTGGCCTACTACTTTTAGAAGGGTGTTACAGGACTATGTCCTCATTGGCCAGTTAATTGTATAGCCATCTAACCATAGATGTCAATATGTAGATCTTTTTCCCTTGATAAAAAGTACTATAATGATTACATTTCTCAGGTGATTTCACTGGGACATTTTATAGTAAATGATGACGATTAGAATAAAAAAGTTTAGTCTAAAGATACTCAGAATCTTTATAGTTAGGCTATAATTGTTGGTAGATGTTTAAGAGAGGAAGTGTGCATCAGTGTTCTGCTTACATTAACTGAATTCCTTACATAGAAAATCATTCATTGTTCTGAGGAATTGTAAAAATTCATAACTAACAAGTATGGATTGCCTTAATTTTCTAGCTTAATATCTGAGGTGATGTCCAAATATAATGTAATATAATTTATTGTACATGAAATGTACGTGTGAGCTTTAAATTCACCTGGTCACAAGCATCATCAGATTGTAGAATGCAGGCACTGCCACAATGATAAGCCAGTAATAATATAGGTCTGTAGCGGGGTCCATGATCAAATAATCTTTTCTGAAAGAAAATATGAACATATTTATCTCTGTTTCAATCTATCAACATCAACAYGACAGTTCCATGCTTCCATAGAGGTCACATATTTAATGCTTCCTCAGTCTATCTAGTGCAATATGGCAATTATTTGCACAGTACTACAGCTTCAGGTGTCTGAGCCCATCCACTGCAACTACTTACATTTTTTTCTGTTTATTTTGTTCGACTTCTTCGTCATCTTTCTTGTCACCTTCATCTTGTTTGTCATCTTTCGTGAGCTCCTTGTCAGTCTTTTTACTTTATAGTAGCATTCCATATGATTATAACATCATAATAAGTTTATTAATGTTGGTACATTTTAGTGAATTTCAAAAAAAACAAAAAAACATTTTCACTTACCCATCTTTGTTGCTGCAGCTGTTCATACTGAGCGTACTGTAGCCAGAGTCCAGTGGTTGGTATACTTGTTGGAAATATCAGTAACCACCAGAAACTTTATGTCTGTATTAAGCATTATCAAGCAACAAGCCTTAACATACAGTATATTAACATAAGATTTAATTTACCCATGTAGCCTCTTCTGATGAAGGAATAAAGGCATATAAAAAATATAAGCAATATAAGCAATGACATACGATGAACAGCCTACTTTTTCATGATCAATGTTTAATACAAATTAAAATACTCCTAAAATGGCATTATTAGATACAACATACACTATTATACTAAGGTCTATCAAGAGATTGAGTTGAATTGAATGAAAATGGTGAAAATTATCATTTGCTTTCAAATTTTTAATTTAGACTCTTTAAACCTTGCCTTATCCCCAGTCCTGAATGCAGCATTGAGTAACTTTGGGATAAATTAGAGCGGAGATTGCGAGCCAGGCCTACTCATCCAACATGACCTCATAAATGCTCTACAGAATGCATGGACACAAATTTACACAAAACCTCCAACATAAATCCAAAATCTTGTGTACACCCTTCCAAGAAGAGTGGAAGCTGCAAAAGGGGACCAAGTCCATATTGAAGTATATGTATTTTAATAGAGTTAATGTCCTTGTAGGTTTGGTCAAATACTTTTGTCCAGAGTGTATTTACAGAGTAGTTTGACTCTACCATCATCAATATAGGATTTTCACCAAAATGAATATAAATATGGGTGTAATTAAATGTTATTATGTTATACAAGATTTTTGAAACCACAAAGAATGCATGCTATAATCAAAGCTAAAGGCAGTTCAGTGAGTGTGTGGCTTATTTGACCAAGCAGTGTATTCACCTGATATTGACCTGACATATTACAATTTACTGTCCTATCCTAGGCCCATGGCTATTGGCAGCTATGTTTGTTTGTGGCATTTGCTTTTTCTGAGCTGAGCTGCAATAGCACCTTGTGGCAGAGTTTTAGTGATTAGCTTGCAATTTATCTGAGAAATCGAGCTTTCTTTTTCTTTTTTAACAGTTTTTTTTTGTTGCAGTTCTTATTTAAAGTTGCACCTTTTGGTTCTGGTTCTTTTTGGATGTTTTTTTTAGTTCACTTCTTTTCATTTAAATGAATACAGTGGACTTTTAAATGAACACACGCACTCTCTCGCCTTTACACCCCCCTCCCTGACTTCAGACACACACTCCCTGCTCTACACAAAAACTCTGCTCTGTCACGATTCTTTTCAAAGGTAAGGCGCTGGTTCATTTATTTGTTGGGATTTTTTAAAAACTTTTTTAAAAGGTAAAGTGCAGGTTAATTTGTTTTATTTTTACTTTACAGCAGTGATTCCGTTAGTATGCACCCACGTGAGTGTCATTAGAGAGATTTATTTTTTTTCTTCATTAAAACAGGTTTTCCGTTGTTTGTGAGTTTGTTGTGCAACTTAAAAAGCGAGGTGGAGGAGACGTTTTACTGTGTAAGGTGGGGCGAGGGATGGGGCTAATTCCACACACACAAATACATGGTGCCTGCGCACAAAGACGGAAACGCTTATCTGTCGAGATTTATTTTTAACCTTTTTAAAGGTAAAGTGCAGGTTAATTTGTTTTATTTTTACTTTACATTTTGTGTTAATTATTTTTATGTATTTATTTTTTTGGGCTGTGGAACGAATACTTATTGCTTATGGGAAAATTTGATTTGGTTACRAGTGTTTTGGAATACGAGTCCCCTTCCGGAACAAATTATGCTCATAATTCAAGGTTCCACTGTATATATATAATTTTTTTATGTATGTGTAAATTCTCATTTAAATAGGTATAGATATATGCCCTTGCATTCTTAGAGTTTTATAAAACAGGGATCTTCAATCTCCAGTCCTGGAGGGCCAGGGTCCTTTAGATTGAATGTACTGTGTGTTCTGAGATGTTTCTCAGCAGAACACTTCTTTGAGTAACTGTAGACTTATTGTTAGCTCAGACTAGTCTGTTTTGTTTTCCTCTGATCACTCTCCTTCACAGACTGTTTCAGCTTACAAACTCCACGGACAAGATGTTGTTTTTTCCCGCTCTATTCTGTGTAAACTCTATTGTGTGTAAACAATTCATGAGCTCAGCACTTTCTGAAATACCTAAACCAGACCGCCTGATACCAACAATTTTGCCCAGGTCATTTTTATACATAAATTTGTTTATTTATAGGTATACTGTAGATGTTTTTTTTTTTCAGTAAAATTGCATAAGTTAACAGATTAGCTGTGAAAAAATTACCTATAGATTTGAAAAAAAAGAAAAAAAAGTCTGGTCCATTCATAAATGAGGAAGAGGCTAATAATCAAGGCTTACAGTAAGGCATCAATGTCTTTTTTCCTGGCACCTACTGTAGGTGAGATGAAATTCTCCTGGCTGTCTATAAGACTAAGATACTCACTGGCTGTCTTCAAACAAAGAATAAAGACCTGCCCAGTAACAAGGTATTTATTTTGTAATAACCACTGTTTTTTTTTAAACTAACATTTATCATGACAAATGTTAGAAGATATTAGCAATGTGTTGGTTGTTGCTGTTTATTGATATTCATAGTTTATTTTTCAATGTAGAAACTTTTCATTTCCTCATATTTGAAAGTATCTTTGTTTTTCTTAAGGATTTCATCTTAAGGAGGTTAGTAAAATGTATTAAAAGAAATAATTTACTTTCTGTACTTTAATGTAAAGTAATAAAGCTATTATAAAGACACAAAATATGATTAAATTAGCAATTTTTAAAAAATGCTTTTATTTTTGCTCCTTTGTATATTTTTTTGCTATTTTGTATATTCTATGCTCTTTTGTTCCGATATACTCTATACATTGTTCTGTAGTTAAAATACAGTTTTAGCAGAAAAAAAATAATAAAATAGAATGAAGAATTGTATGGCATAAATAATGAGGTCACAATCATTGAAAAGGCTGTTTAAAGACTTACCGAGCTGAATAAAAATCAGTCTGGTAGAAATCAATTCCTTAGTAGAAATTAAAATGGTCTGTTCCACTGTATTTTAAATGTTTTAAATGTATTTTCCAGTGGAGTACAAGCTGTTTTAGATGAGATTTGTCTCACTAGTCCCTTGGCATTATGTGTGAGGTGGAGGAGATTCCCCGTATGATGCACTATGATGAAGGAAAGTCTGACTGCACCCAAACCAAGAACATCTTTATATAATCTTCCTTATAAAGTATTTACATAATTTACTTGTTTACACATCTTTTATAACTAGTAATAAACAAAACAAAAAAAAAAAACAATTAACTTTATTTTAAAAAGAAAAAGGTTAACACAAACTGCRTGCACATTTCTAGCAAACAGTTGTAGCAAAAAGAAGAACTAAAAAACCTTGTTGCCTAAAATACATTGTTCAGTTTATAACAAATAACAGCAAACCATTTTTTTCTGTTTTAGTACAGTTGTATGTTTTCCTTCAAAAAATGAATACAAAGTGATTTTGGCCACAATTGTAATTAATATGAGCTTAACATGCTATACAAATTGATAAGCCGTGTTTACAGACCTTGTTGAAAAGTCAGCAGTAATTTCCGCACTAATGTGTGTAGGTAATTGCTTAAGTCCCTTGACTCCTGAAAGTGATTGGTTCCTTTGAGATCTCTTGTTATTTTACTTGGACAAAGATAAACATACTAAGAACAACATATGATAAGAACAAGTTGACAGCTAAATAACCCATTATTGCAGTTTTGAGATTTTTTTTGTATTCAAATAAACCAAGAATTATTGGAATATATATAT
>QMIH01000725.1:262331-283287 GCA_003987875.1 Clarias batrachus
TTATTTAAATATATATATAATATATATTTGTATTATTGTTATTTGAGTCACAACGCAAAATAGTGTTTCAAAATAGTTTAGGCAAGATAAGTGTGAATTTTGCGTTATTTTTAATGTGAAACAGAAAGGATTTCCTGTAAATTAGATCAGGGAGAAAGTGTTGACTTTTGGTGCTCACAAAACAAGATCATGAAGAAACTTGAGGTTACTTGTTTCGTTACTTCTCTTCTTTGATCCTATGAGTCAGTGGTCTCATTATAGAGAACACCCTTTGGCATTATCCTCAGAAACCTCTTTCACTGATGTCAGTGCCAGCATAACCACTTTAAAAGACAGTACCTTCATATCTATGTGGTGTAATGACTCAAATAATGCCTAGGAGATAACCAGTGATACTGTAGCTTTACATCTCATAAAGTGATGAGCAGGACGGCTTGCATGCCTCTCTAATAAACTTGAAAATTGTCAGGTGCTGTGAGGGTTCATCACTAGAGGCCACTGATTTGAGTTGGTTAGTCTTGTAGTTTTTGTTTGTAGACTCAGTTTCCCAGAAGGCACTTCGGTCAGTTGATGAGTTCTCACCTGAACCGAGGTAGCTCATTAGACATTCTATAAATAGCTGTTTGTTCTGGGAAACTGGGTCGAGCATTTGTTATGTGAAGTGGGCTTTGGTTTGGTTATGTTCTGATTTAGTTTGTGTTTAAGTTGGCATATGTTTTGTGGAGCTGTCTTTGTTAAATGTATTAGTTTGTATTGTAGTCTGTTTTGGTTTTCTCTTGTTTAAGTACCACTTTAGAATGTTTAGTTCTTAGTCTGTCCTGCTAATAACATGATACTAACCTGCCTAGTTCTTAGTCTGTTTAGTCTCTTAGTTTGTCTAGTCTCCATGTCTGCTTAGATCTTAGTCTGTTTAGATACTAACCTGCCTAGCCACTAACCTGCTAGTCTTAGTCTGTCCCCTACCTAGTCTGCTGTATACCCAGTCTATTCACCCCTTAGACCTTCGGCTACTAGTCATCCAGCCTAGCAGCTAGTGTGCGTAACAGCTAGTAGGCTAGGTCTCTGTTAGGCTTAGCTAATCCTCTTGTCTGTATTGTTTTAGTCTGTCCAAGTTATTTGGTTAATGTTAATGTTGTGTGTGTCATGCTCCTATTAGTAAGCCAACATCCCTTGTTTCAAGTTCATGTCTTGGTTTGTTTAAATAAAATGGACACTTTATGTTTTACACAACCCTCTGCGTTTATGCCTGCCCTTCTTAGCCCACAGCCATTACCAGCAGTTCATGACAGGTGCTGGCTCACAGGCCCATCTGCAAACCCTACATGACAAACTGAATGGCTGCCAGGTACACCTTAATAGTAGAAAAGGATTTATGTTTGTCCATGCGCTCCAGGAGAAAAGAAAGACTCTCTCGCACTGAGCGTTGAAATAAAGTAATCGGAGAATCCCAACACTATTCCTCAAATACTCCTGAAATAAAACAGATCTTGTGGAGGGTGCTGTGGGGAAAGTGTCAGTGACCCTCTGGGGAAGCCCCATCTTGTYTAGATTCCACCTTTCATGAACTAACCCTCTAATAAGATCTCATAGGGTGAGACGCATCAGATGTGGAAGGAAAATCTCCTCCAACATCTAGTGGCACTTTCTCGTCCTGGGTGCTATCAGTATCAGTGTTGATTCCYTCTATTTACCTCTCATCAGTGTGGGTAAGATAAGGGCTCAGAGAGCGACCTTACAAAGCAGCACCCACACTTATTTGTGTTCTACTGCATCCACTCATAATGGAGTTCTCTGATTCCTGATGCTACTTGCAGTTTGCTGAGGCTGGGGGGCGGGGCATGGGTGAGGGGGACTAACAGATTTGCTTCTGTATTCCTGGCACAAGAGTGACTCTCTGTGAGCAAATGATGATAATTGATGCTCTACATAAGCAGTTTGCAAGTTAGCACATGCAGGGTATGGGATTGCAGCCCACCCTGTCTGCCTATGTACTGCCTGGGAGAAGATTATTTTCTGAAATTTGGGAGGGGCAGTTGCAAACTGTTAGCCATGCGGTGCATTGGCACACTCTTGTGGTGATCTTGTCTTTTGCAGCCCTGACTGTATTGAGCATGCGCAGAATTACACTGATGATACTTGGGGTTTTTTCCTTTTTATTTTCCTTTTTTATTTTACCTTGGTGGTTCATTTCACCTTGGGCAGCCTTTTACCCTGGCAGCATTTCCATCCAACACAGCAGGTCATGGGATTGCTAGCTTTTCAGCTCTGTACCTCACCAGTCAATCGGCACTTCAATTGACACTGGGTGCAGTTGCCTTTGTGTATTCCATTGGTGTGTCCGAAGAAGTTATTACGGGGTCTTTGACTCACAGACAATCTTGTGTGTTGACCTGCAGTGTAGACTCGTTAGTGTGAAGGCAGCACAATGTTTACAGGAGCCTGATGCTGCTATTGCTGCTTGAGTGTGTTGTAGACCAAGGCACACGACAGTCTTTTTGCAAGTGCAGGGAGTGGTTTGGGGGTGGTTAGCTGTCTGCAATGGTGGGGAAGATTTTATGAGCTACAGTGTGTTATGGTTAGTGTGGTGGATAGTGAAAGTTTATAGGGGCAGTAGACTCCACCTGCAAGGTTCATGATTACCAGCCAGACATGCATCAACTGACCATGTGTCTGTCCATTTTTTTCTTATAGTTTTTATCATAACAGTAACAGTGAAAAGGAGCAGACAAAGCGAATTGCAACAACTTCCCACACTTCCAGCATCTTTCACAGGACATGCAGACACAATTTGCAGATGGAAATTGCATACGTTTTGTATTGTTATTTCTCTGTTTCACCACAGTGCTTACACTACAAACCCAACATACTTTTGTTAAGTATATGTTGAAACAACATATTGATTTCTTAGAATATTGTTGCATCAAGTCTGCGCAGGTACATACTGTACTGTACGTTTGTAGGCAACATTGCATTGCAATCATTTATACATCTGCACTGGAGTGTTTGTGTTGCTTCACAACTAATGTCATCAATGCACTGGTTGGCAAGGGAGTTTCTATGCCACTGTGTTCCTTGTCTTCGCCATTCTCTGGTGACTTTATTTAAAAATGACAACTGGCTGAATATCACTACAAAGCAGCCATTAAAACAAATCAAAAATACACAAGACTTTCTGTACTTTTCTCTGTCTCCCTGTTTAGATAGATGTGTTATGATCTGATGTGTTTGTCTTTAATTTTAGGTACGGGTAATTTGGGAACGCCAATCTGCCTATTCTGGATATCTTTGGACTGTAGGAGGAAAGCCACTGAGCACGAGGAGAACATGCAAACTCCATGCACCTGGATGTGCAAGCCAGCACCAAGCCTTGAATTATTACAAGTAAGAAAATAAAAAATATTTATACAGTAATTTGTGGATTAAAATAAGAGTCCTGTAACCAATACTGGATGTTATGTGGCACGTACATGATAAGATGCTGTCATCTACAGAAGTGCAACTAAAGCAACTTCATGACGAGGCTATGTACCTCTGGCCACAGCTGTATTGACTAAAATAAACAACTAAATCCTGGTAATAGACAGGTACGCAAAAGACTGGTAAACAATCTTCTTGTAACACCTTTTGAATAATTAACTCATACAACCAGCAAATGTACTATGTTGTTGAGTAAGGATCCAGCTACACAATGTTTTAACTCCCTGCTGATGAAATGGGAGGTTTGCGTCAGGAAGGGCATCCAGCGTAAAACCTGTGCCAAGCTTGTATGTGCGGACCGGATGGTCTGCTGTGGTGACCCCTTGCTGAAAGACCAACAACAGCAACAACAACTGTAATGAAGTATGTATACACGTCACCGAATGCCCTCTGGTGGTCATTGTTTGGGTTATTGTAAAAATTGTGTCCTGAAGAGACTGTGAGGTGGTAATGTCAAGAACAGCAAATATATGGACAGTAAAAAACATAACAATTAAATTGTAATAATAAATGTTCAGTTATTTTAGTGCATGATAGTATTTTATTATGGTCAGGGTTGTGGTTGATCAGGGGAACACTGTTCATGAGGTTGGAATACATGTATGGGATGTCAATACATATAATATAGTACTTTAGTAGTCTTTTTACCGAATACTTTTTTACTCTTACTTGAGTAATATTATTTTGAAGTACAGCTACTCTTACATGAGTACATTTTTTGGCTACTCTACCCACCTCTGACCAGAAGCCTAATAAGTTTAAGTCATTCTTTTAAGACCTACCTCAAGCATGCTTCTGCTCTAAGCTGTTTGAGATAAGACAAACACAAGCCAGAGTGAGTGCACGGGTCACCCACCCTGAAGCCTCCACCAGCAGCACTCTCTTGGTCCATATTCTTTGATTCCTAGTCAAAAAGATGCCCTTCGGCCTTGCTTTACTCAACAGTTGTCCCCCAAATCCGGTTGAGCTGGGGTTTATTTATCCTTTAGATCTCAGTTCAAGATACTATTGTTGTCCCCCAAAGAATGTGTATTTACTTATTAAAGGAATTGAAAGGTAGGCAGATATTTCTCCTGAAAATGACAGATCCAAGAAAAAAATTGCAGACCAAGGCATTCTGTGTTTTTCTTTGTAGTCATGCAGCACTGGTTTTCCATCATCCATTTCTCTTCCTCCTCGCTATCAGTGCTTTTACAGACTCTTGCCACTTACATATTGTGGAGATTCTGAAGTGAACAATGGCTATATTTTAGAAATGTGCGTGCACCATGGTGACCTTGTTTTCCACACAAAGGCTGAGAAAAAAAGAAGAAAGATTTGTGTCTCTTTTCTGATTTTTTTGGGACTAGTTTCAAGACTTTTTTGTGGTTTTGGACATGATTGGACTGGAGAGTTTGCTGAAACCCTGTCTACTGTTATTATCGATCTTTTGGATACCATGACAAGATACACACATGCTGTATGAAACATAGTTTCTAAGACCACTGAAAATGAGCTGCTATGATCATGAGTATATGTTGATGATTCTCCAGATCCTATTTTGGGGCGACACTAACACTTCATTAAATAGTAGAATATAACAGAAGTCAAATGTGATTTTGTTTAAATCTACGTTGTTTATAACTTTGGACAACCCAAACAAAATCTATTATCACATCTGCTATGGACTACTGACAGTTATTCCAAACGGTCCATCTCCATAGGTCTTATAAGTATCATGACACTAATTAACATGTAGTATGTACTGTACATAAACTTTTTTTCACCTTATGTTGGTTTGACTTAAGACCTGCCCATGGCCCAAGTTTGAATGGGGTGAGAAAGAATATACAACATACAAACAGACAACATGCAACAGCAGAATTATAATCAACAAATACATAAACAAGTTGTTTGTTTCCATTTTTATTTAATCTTGCTTAATTCCATCCAAGCAATTTGCTCTTTCTCCAAAGCAATGTGCACTTTTAGAGAAAAGGCTTACACTTTCTCAACAATCTAAAATTATCTTTATGCTGTGCTTTTGGGAAGTTTCAGCATAAGAATTAAAGGGAGTGACAGACGTTTGATGGTAGACTTTGACTGCACAATTCTACAAAACATTTTACAGATGGGTCACTGCAGTGTTTATAACATTTTTATGCTGTCTTAATATTTTTTTGTATTATAACACACATTTGTTGCAAAAAATATATAACAATGTGTATAAGGTATAAGGCGAATTGGATCGCCTTATACACACTCTTAAGACCTTGTTTTTTGATTGACGCATCAGATCAGGGAGTACAAGAACATTGCGCTCAGTACTTCCAACATAGGTTAAACAGTTTTACATTTAAAGGCAACATTTACGTACATTCAGTGATTCAAAACAAAAAACAAACAAACAAACAAAAAACTACTATCCATATCCACTGAAATATTAAAGAAAAAAGAAGCATGATGTGCATTATTAAAACCTCTAAAATAGCGAAATGAAACACTACCACATTTGTGTTGACAGTGAATAAGAACTGCACAGTTAACAAAGCTAGACCAGCTTCGGCTTGCTTTGAAATAACCTACCTATGCAAATATCATGCATTGTTTTAATGGAAGAAAGCCACACGAGGTGGCAGTACAGGAACAGATAGATAAACTGTGTTGATTACATTCAGGGTGGACTCAATGTCCTTTAGATAATTTACCTTATTTTTAGTCTAGTTTTAGAATAGACTGTTATTAGAATATTCTAATATGCTATGGCTACTCCTTCAAGCATTTGCATTCTAACTCTATACAGAAGCAGAAAATCTTGCACTGAAGCAGACATAATTAGGTCCCACATTATAGTTCATTAGACTAATTGTTGAAACTTCCTCTGGTAACGTTTCCTAGAGCAATTTCTGACAGGAAACATTTGTATACTGATAAAAACTTTCTCTCAGTAAGACTGTGGAAGACCAGTGAGGAAATTGCGCCTTGGTAGACCTCAAGTCTAGAGATGGTTTTTAGTTTGCCTTAAAACTGGGTGAGACTGATGGTACTGGGCTCATAATGGAGGTCAATAGTTGTTTACCTTTATTTTTACTTCAAAACGCCCCTGGTAGCGATCTTTATCACTGTACAGTATGTTCTCACCGTACACTTTGCACTCGATACGTATCTCTTGGTTCATTGTAAGGTTTACGAACTGAACGGCCACCAGCGGTTGTAGGTAGTGTGGGTGCAGAAGCTTCCCATAGTAAGGATAATACTGGAGAGGGAATCCGCCACCAATTCCATAGTATTCCACTTGCCCAAGCAATTCTTCATCTTCTTTTTTCTACAAATGTTTAAGAGATTAGAATATCAAATCCATTGCACTATTTACCAAATCCCACACATTAGCCACTTGGTACAGTATATACAGTACAGATATATTCACCTATCACTTGTTTTAAATTGCTTCTCCAACTATGTCACAAGGCAGTTGGACACACTTGGAATTGCTAACCACCTCAGATACATGGGCTCACAGATGCCAAAAATTGACCATAGCTGTAACTGTCTCTATGATGAACATAGCCAATTTCACTGTCTCTAGAGAGGTATTTCTTGATCAGGTATGACTCCGGCTCCTCTGATGACAGAGTGAATGTTTTTTTTTTGTACCACACATTACAAATACTGTGATATTTAAAAATCATATAATGAAATATCAAATATAATCACTTCCTTTTAGAAACTTACAAGTATGTGTCTTATGTACTGTATGTCAGGCAGGATATCATGCTGGCTATTGSTAAACTGTTGGATACAAAAAAAGGATTTTACTTACCTTACTTGTGCAGTGGAGCGGTATCAAATTAGGTTGAACTTTAGACTTGACCTCCTCTGGGACACTGTCATTGGACTGTGGTGGCTAAAAAAAAAGTCAAACCTGTGAATGACCAGCAGTAAACTCACACATGCATATAGAATATTCATGAGCCTCTAACAAGTAATTACTTGTCTATAGAATTTCATTTGTTACGTTTAATGGAACATTTGACATTAAAATGAATGTAAAATTATGGAAATCCAGCACACACACCTTTGGTCTAAAATTTACAATCCTATTGAGTTTGATAATCAGACAGGGTTTTCCTTCAGTGAAGCCAAAATTCGGATCTTCAGTGCCTGAGCAAGGCCCAAGTAGATCCTTTCGGAATCGACATGCCTTCCTAATACCTATTTCACTTTCCAGATCTCCTCTGTTCTTATAGCCATCAGGTTGCTCTGTGTGGAAAATGATAAAATCGTAGAGAGAGAGAGAGAGAGAGAGAGAGAGCGAGAGAGAGAAACAGTCAAAAATACATCAAGATTGGATTAATTGGGCACTGCATCATGTACTGTATGCCTCATTCTGAAACATGTTCTGACCTCTGTCATCAACAGGGCATTTTTGCCCAGAGAACTGCCCTCACTGGTTATTTTCTCTTTTTCAGACCACTGAAACCCCTACGTAAACCCTAGAGATGGATGTGCATGAAAATCCCAGCTGATCAGCAGTGTCCAAAATACTTCCACCAGCCCCTCTGGCACCCACAACCATTACATGTTCAAAGTCACTTAAATCCCCTTGCTTCCCCATTCTGATGCTCGTTAAACTTCAGCCTATACAATCCTTCCAGTATAGTAGATTATAAGAAAATATAATTTAAATAAAAATAAAATACAGCTTCAAGCCATTTGTAGATTTTAAAGGCTGAAATACCTCCGCAGTCTTCAAACTTCAGTTGGTCACGCTGGATGTCATCATTATAAGCCTGCAGGAAGTCTTTCATAGACTTTGTGCTTTTCAAAAATGTTGATGGATCATTCATGGTGAAGAATATCTCTGCTTTCTCCGAACGTGGAGAATGAGTAAGTCCTGCACACCAGTAACATCAAAATGAAAAACTGAAGCTTTCCTAAACATTATTCAACTTCAACAATTTAAGTTTGACAAAAAATATTTTTCATGTAACATTTATTATATGACCACTGTCTTAGAATAAAGATTGATTAAATGCTCTATACAGGGTTTTATTATGCATTAGAGGTAAAACACCAGAGTACAACATCTTTTGTAAGGGTCTGCAATAAGTGGGGGATTTGGTACACCTCATGGTAAACCTGAATCCTGATGTCTCATGAATATGTAAGTTATCCAACTTATTAATCATTCTCTCTCTCTCTCCCCAAGGTCTGCATGCGCGCATGTGTGAAAAATTCTATGCAACCAATCAAGGGACAGGTCCATGAAGCTAGGAACTTAGATTTGTTAGCATAGACGTTTGTACACTACCACACTGAGTTTGAAATAAAACACTGAAGATGAAAGGGAAATTAATAAGGTTTAATAGCTTGAATTCAAAGCCGTTTGACAAAAGTGTGGCATTAACCGTTCAGGAATTACAGGCATTTTCATAGATACATAACCTATTAAGGGGCTCATAAGTAATAAGTACAGTATAAACATAATACTTGGATGAAAATCATTTGCAGTGAGTGAGTGCCTGGAGTCTGAAACCCATGGAAATGAACAAATACTGAGTTTCCTCCCTCAGGATGATTTTCCAGGTTTTTACAGTAGTTGCCTTCAGTTGCTGTTTGTTTGTGTGTCTTACTGCCTTCAGTTTAGTGTTCAGTACATGACAACGCTCTATTGGACTGAGAGCAGGTGACTGAAAATGTTAATTTTAACACATCTCCTGTTACACTGAACTTCCAGTACACATTATTATGCTGATCAATCCCTGCTCTCCGTTATCACCCAGATGAGGATGGGTTCCCTGTTGAGTCTGGTTACTCTCAAGGTTTCTTCCTATTACCATCTCAGGGAGTTTTTCCTTGCCACCGTCGCCCTCGGCGTGCTCATCAGGGACAATCTTATCATTTTGATTCATACACATTGCATAAAAACTTACTTATTTTTATTGTGTAAAGCTGACAATGTCAATTGTTAAAAGCGCTATATAAATAAAATTGACTTGACTTGACCAGTGAAGAATATTCCATTTCTTTGCACCGTAGTAGTTTTTACTGTATGTTTTGTGTCATTATAAATCTGTAGCCTGAAGCGGCATCTTCTTTTCTGCAGCATTTGGCCAAATCTGAACAGAGAGTATATTATTATACATTTTAGACTTCATCCTACTATGTTTATCAGCAGTCAGGTCATCAATAAACACCAGTAACCTGGTACAATTGGTAGCCATACACACTTATGCCAAAACACTGCCGCCAACACGTTTGACAGATGATGTGGTGTGCTTTGGATCTTAAGATGGTTCTTTTTTCTCCATACTTTTCTCTTTCCATCAATCTGGTACAAGTAAATTATGGTTTGATCAGTCCAAAGAGTCTGGCAAGGTTTTGTGGCAAATTAAAATCTGGCCTTTTTGTTATTGAGCGTACCAGTGGTTTGGACCTTATTGTGAGGAACATGTATTCACTTTACAAGCTGTCTGTTGAGTGTAGACAATACATACCTAACCAGTAAACAGTGTTATTGACTTCGTCAGATGKTTTTCTTCACCTTGGACAGGGATCTGCAGTTACGCACTTCAGTTGTCTTCCCTGGTCTTCCAGGTCTTTTGGTCTTTCTTCCTGAGCTTCCTGGTTAATTCCTTCTTTTAAAGAATGTTCAACTCTTGTATTGGCTACGCCCACTGTGTTTTCAGTCTAGTGATTTCTTCACTTTCCGAGTCACCTCATGTTGAGAGTTTGAGTGAGAATTTACCAGATGTAACCCTAGGGCTGTAATTCCTGTAAATGGACAATGCTATACTTTTGTCAAACCCTTTTGAATTAAAGCTGAAAGTCACATCTTGAGTGCTTAATATCAAATTCAATGTGGTATACAGAGTATAAAAAAAAAAAAAAAAAATATATATATATATATGTGTGTGTGTATGGGGCTGTAAATTTCCTTTTGATGCTGTGATTCATTTAGCCAGGACTTAATTAGCAAGGAAAGGCTGCTTGAATACAGCAAAGAGTTCTCTGTGACCATGTGTGTGTGCAATATCAGGCTTAATTTTGTGTTATTCACACCAGTGTGTGGTTCAAATATATGAAAGAATCTGCGATGTAACATAACTGGTAGACATTTTGTATGCTTACATTTGTTTATGCATGTTTTAAAGCCTTAACGCCTGTCCTGATTTGAGATAAAGATGAAGCTACAGTTTCAGAAGACTGAATGTGAGAAATAGAGCTTTTACCTGGAGGAGTAATTCTGTCCTGCCAGGTGGGTTTGTAGCTACTCAAGGTGAGAAGTAATGCCTGGATGGTGCCAATGAAGATTCCAGCCAGGAAGCCATAAAAGATGACATAGAACAAGAGGATTTTTGCTGTCAGGAGACAGACAAACAGGAACAGTTTATAAGAACAGACCAAGACACAGGATTTTATTACTGTCACTATATTTATTTTGGCAATTGACAGTGTACATGTCACTTCACTCTAGTCCCTTTAAACACTTAGATGGAAGGAGGTGTGAAATCCACATCAACTGCTTTGCTGTGAATTTTACTTACTTTAAATGATGTTTCAGGTTTTGATTTTAAAGGGTTTAAACCATCAGAATATGATGCTACAGCCTGGGAATTATAAATTCATGTTCCATATAGAAAGGTTATGTGCTTCCAACTGTAACTGTATAACCAAGTTATAAAGTATACAACATAAATTTTACTTTAAAAGAAAATACATGTATCTATTTATAAAACATTTGTTAAAAGTGCAACACAGTGCTGGGTTTATGATGATGTTTGCTTTTATCCATTAAAAATATAATATGACAAAAACAAAATAACTTTCATAACTTAGTGTATAAAACTGGTTTGTTTACTTTACTTAAAATGTTAAAGGTTATTTTAAATAAAATTGAATGTCCTAATGGAAAAATCCTTAGTGGTTAGCACTGTCACCTTGCACCTCCAGGGTCTGGGTTCGATTCCCACYTCGGGTCTGTCGGCATGGGTTTTGCATGTTCTCCCCGTGCTTGGTGGGTTTTCTCCCATAGTCCCAAGACATGCATATAAGGCTAACTGCTATTCCCAAGTTGCCTGTAGTGTGTGAATGAGCGTGCAAGTGTGTGTCGTGAGATGGACTGGCACCCTTTCCAGAGTGTACACCGCCTCATGCTCTCCTGGGATAGGCTCCAGGCCCCCTGTGACCCCTGTATACAGGATGAAGTGTTATAAACTATGATTAAGTGAGAGAGTGGTTATGTAAATTTACAATGGGTTATGAGACTCATCTTAGAATTGATCGATCATTTCGTAAATCAATGTTCATAAGGAGTTATCATCATTCAGTATAATAAAAAAGTAAAGTTGACATCATCATGGTTTTATCCACTCTGCTTAACATGAGGYRGCACAAAGTCATCAATGAGTTGCTATAGTTGGATGGTGGCTGACCGCTGCTGAAACCTTAGATGAGCAGTTTGAATCCCAACACCCCAAAGACTAGGCCTTTCACCTTGAGTCACCTTGGACAATGATGCATTTTTAACCCTTACCATGCAACAAGATGAAAATGAAACAATTGATATCAAACATTTTCGAATGTACTGTATTATGCTTGTTTTGACATATTTGCTGATCTCTTATAATCAGTGAGGTCATTTTTCTGTCTTCATCAAATGAAGGAGGAATCCACCACTTAACGCTGTTTGTAATAACCTGAATGACTTTTACTTACAAAAGTGACATAACATGTCTTCCTTACAGCATAATGACAGCATGATCTTCACTACACTACGCCATGAGCCTTTTATGACCTTTCTACCTGCATCATCAAAGACATCGGGTTATAACACTGCATATAAATGTCAAACTGTCACGAGCTGCTGAAGAAAAATCTTAACACAGATAAATAAACAGGTAATGTCCTTGAGTTGCGCACTGAGGTGTGGGACATGTGAGAAAATATATGAACGTGTCTATTTTAAGCGAGGTTGTTACTTTTCTTCATTCGGGTCGGTAATGTGTGCACACGCACAGCTCGTGGCTGGAGCGTGACATGCGTTTGCTGCAAAGTCAAATCTAACAGGTTGCGTCGTGACCAGACAGCAGACAGCCAGACGGCACCCGGACCCGGTGGAACGCCGACGCTCGGGGAAATAATAATGAAAAAAAAAAAAAAACACACACACACACACACTCACACACAGTGAAACACTTTCCTAAATATATATATATATTCTCACCCCAACTGCCACCGGTGCGTCCGAGAAACTCCCTCGTATCGGAATTCCACACAAACTTCTTCCATCCTCCATCACCTTTATTCTGAGCAGGCATTTTATCTTCTACAGGGCTTCTGCTCTGAGCGAGCCGACTCCTCTCCTGATTAAATCACCACGACGCCCTYGCCGAAGCCTCACCACCCCAAAGACACGGAGCGGTACCCGGGTCTCCGCAAGGTGCCCTGTGCGTTTTATCCGTCACGGCGCGGAGACACGCCCACCGCTCCCCACGCGCATCCACACTGCCACTGGCCAATCAGAGAGAAAAAGAGAGAGARAAAAAAATCCACCTATGCATTTACGTGGAGGATCCAGTCAGGAGGAGGAGGGGGGGAGGGGGGACGCGATTTACTATAGCACGCAGAGCTGTCCTTGTGGGCACATACTGGAGCTTCTGACGCGCGCGCAACATGCCACGTGATGACGTCAGTATGCGATGTGCCGGGAGTGTGGCGTTAATACTACAATCGTGTTATCATAAAGAATCTCCGAATAATGCAGATCGATTCCTGCTTTCTGCTTCACCCAGATGAGGATGGGGTCCCTGTTGAGTCCGCTTCTTCTGTTTCTTCCTAATAAATGCCAGTCGATGACGGTTAAACACTTTGTAGAAAGAGTTAAAAGTTTCAAACTAAACATAATCTGATGAAATGTAATGTAATCAGTGATATTAATATTTCAGGATATTAATATTTCACCGCTTAATCCTGTATTCAGGGTCATCGGGGCCTGGAGCCTATCCCAGGAGACTTAGGGCACAAGGCGGGGTACACCCTGAACATGTTCGGTAATCAGAGAGTGAATCGCAAATGAGAAATTGAAAAGGAAGATCAGATAAAGATGAAGTTTTGTCTTAAACCGACCAGCTGTGGTTAGCACTGTCGCCTTGCACCTCCAGGGTCCGGGTGTCTGTGTGTATGGAGTTTGCATGTTCTGATCATGCATGGTGGGTTTCCTCCAGGTACTTCAGTTTCCTCCACAGTCCAAAGTCATGCAGATCAGGCTAACTGGTGTCTCCAAATTGCCCATCGAGTGTGTGTGTGTGTGTGTGTGTGTGTGTGTGTGTGTGTGTGTGTGTGTGTGTGTGTGTGTGTGTGTGTGTGTGTGTCTATGTGTGTGAGACCTGCATTGGATTGGTATACACATCCATTATACACCCTGTCTTGTGCATTTAGTCTCCTCTAGGCCCCGCATGACACTGTATACAGGATAAAGCGGTGTAGACGATAATGAGATGGTGCAGGTGTTTGTTTAAATTGGATTAAACTTCAGGCAGATATCTAAGTACTGCTAAAGTTTCATTAAATTCTGTCTACCGGTCGATTTAAGATGCGCCCAAAGGCTAACACATATGCAGTGTCAAAACTTGTGGTTTATAATCAGGCACATAACTGCTCATAACTTCCCTTCTCAACATGATTTTAGTGCCTAATGCATAAGAAGGACTGCCAAAGTTTCATTTAATTCTGTCCAGCTAGTTTTTTTATAATATATAATTGAAAGAGTGAGTTCTGACCAATGTATAGACCAAACCTTTCTTTTATTTTTGCAGGTTTCTATCCAGATGCAATCCTTTAAATGCGCTGAAATGCATGTAAACTAATACGAAGCGATTGTCATATATTAAATCTTAGCAAAAAGGGTCATTGTATTAATTCACTTTCCATACTGCTTATCCTGTATAGAGCCGCGTGTAAGGGAGAATGTGTATGTGTGTGTGTGTGGTATGGGCGATGACGTTGGGGGTGGGGGGGGTTTGTGATAGTGGGGGTGATAGGACTGGAGCCTATTGCTCAGGGCACAAGATGGGAGACACTCTGAGTGGGGTTGGCAACTCATCACAATGCAAAGTCACATGCACACACCACTGAGAATTTGGAAACACCAGTCAGTCAACAACGCAGGGATTTGAATATTGTAGGTAAACAGGAATTATACATGACTTGCCACACAAAAGAACTAGGATACATCACTGAATTAGTGATAATTTTTCATATGCTCAGAGTGAAATATTTAATAATTTAGTATATTTTTTGAACAAGCATATTTGCACATTCTTTTGAAGGCTGGCAATAACTTTTACCATGTTATATATTTAATATGTTTAAACATATAATTTCACATGTGTTTCACACTAAGTCCCTTATCTAATGCATCTGTTGCACACTGACCACCCAGAACAGTGCAGTCCACCATTGCTGTTGTACTAACTGGTGATAATCCCTCCCAGTTTTGATCACTTAAACACACACACACACACGCACACACGCACGCACGCACGCACGCACACACGCACGCACGCACGCACGCACGCACACACACACACACACACACACACACACACAGAAGGGGGAGGGGGGCTTCAAATTCTATTTCGTGTGGTATCCTGTGTGCGATAGATACACTGCATCTCAAAATCAAAAACTGAGACTATTTACTGGTAAAGTTAAATATTTCATTTATTATTACACCCTCCACAGGTAAACCAAAGAAGGTCATCACTGGAAGGGCTGGCTGTTTGCTGGATCAAGGCCTATGCATGGAATATTGACTGGAAGTTAAAATGTGGTAAAAAAAATTTTTTTAAAAAGGTGCACAAGCTACAAGGATGACTGTAGCCTAAAGAAAATTGTCAGGCAAAGCCAATTCAAAAACCTCATAAGGAATGAACTGAGGCTGGAGCCAGTGCATAGAGAGCCACCATGCACACATGCATACAGTAGATGTCTTCTGGAAATAAGCTTCAACTGCTGCATTTCTAGTATCAAGCCACTCCTGAAACTTAAACAACATCTGAAGCATCTTACCTGGAATAAGGAAAAAAAAGAACCGGACCTTCTCACAGTGGTCCAAATTCCTCTTTTCAGATGAAAGTAAATTTAGCATTTTATTTTAAAATCAGGTTCCCTTTAGGAAGAGTGAAGAATTCAACTGGCTTGAACCCAATAGAGAATCTATACGATGTTGTTAAGAGTTAGATGAGAAACATCCACCCCAACAATACGGATGAGCTGAAGCTTGCTATCAAAGAGTCTTCATTAAAGCCTCGGCTAGGCCTTACTCTATCCCTAACGCTAGGCTTATCATCAGCAATTTGTGGGAGCTGCTCCCTCATTGCTTTTGCAACCTTGATTATATATTTTTCTCTGCTCTGTGTGCCATTTATATGTCTGCTGGTGATGAGATGGGGATATAGAAGGAGAAAGAATATATAAACCCCACCAATCCACATTTCTGCAGATATTTAGCCTTTTCTTGTCATGTGTTGGATTGAAATGTTCTGTGTATGACCTTTTGCTTGATGTTGACCTGGCCTCGGACTTGGCTTGCTGTATTTATGAATACTTTGTAAAAGTATGTAGTAAGTAGGAAGTTGGTGCCATTCATGTTTAACATCTTGGTTTTTGGTTAGCACGGGAGTGAGATTTTTCTTTTGTTTTTTTCCTTCTTTCTTTGTTAGAGTAATTGTGTTACTTTGGGTTTAATTTGAGATCTGGGTATTTTTTTACCCTGTCTGGCTGCTTAAGTTTTAACCCCTTTTTAGCAAAATAAGAGAGATTACAAATAAACACAAAGTTGATATTATGAATTCATATTATATTCCTTCTTTGTCAAATTCTTTACACTGAACATTTAATACTACATTTAAATAAAATACACTGCTGAGCCAAACAAAGATCACTATTTGGATTTAACTATCCAAATACTTAAGAAACTGTTAGTGAATAATTACAGCATTGATTGATATATTTTAGCTGACAACAATTCCTTTTAACTCTAACTGATGCAAGGCATAGTTTCTCATTTCTTATACATGTCAGAAGGCATGTCCCTGGTCATGGAAATAGATGTTCCTGTGTTTCAGAAGGGTGGATAAAAAGGTACAAAAATAGCAGGGGGTCAAATTATTTGCCTGCATGCATCATAAAAAGAAAACAACTAAGGAGATTGCAGAAATGACTGGAATTGGGATAACAACTGTCAAATGCATTGTTAAACGTGATGAACCATTAATCTGCAGTAGAACTGAGGTCAGATTAAATCATGTGCATGATTATGGCCATGCAAGGAGGAGATCACTTAAATGCTTGGCAAATTTTCATTATTAAAAAAAAAAATAATAAAAAATTACAGCTATGACAACAATGTAAAAGCATTTCTCCAAACGGTGTGATGAGCACTCACAAGATTGGGATTAAACATTTATATGGTCAAAAAAAAAAAAAAAAACTGTGAGTGAGGCTTAATGGGGGACAGTGTTATGATCTGGGGTTGATTTACTTGGGCAGGGTAAGACTTAGCAACAATATGGGGCAATAAAATGGATTTAACTGGCTGCCTGAATGTACTGAAAGACCACTGATTGATTTTTTTTTAGACCTGATTATGGGAGCATAAGGAATCATTTTCACGCAAATATCGATCACCGTTGAAGTCTTTGGTACGTGTTGGTGATGACATTAAATAATGTTGTTAAAACAATGCCACAGTGATTGTGCACAGTAATCGAATCTAAATGCAATCCAATTAAGTATAAGACTTGTGTATTTTCCACAAAGAAGAGTACAGGATGCAGGACGTACATACATATTTTCTGTGATATTCATTTGCTTGCAACCTTATACTTTATTTCCCTTATGGTTTGTCTATTGTCACACTATACAAATGCGAACAGCTACTTGTGAAGTTATATATACATGTGGCCAGTAGCTGAAATGCATGATTTTTTTGGTCATTTTAGCTTTCCTCTAATGCTGACAAGGACATACTATATATAGCATGTAACAAGTACTGCTAAAAGCTGAGTTTGCTGAATGGTAGAAAATGTTGGATGGCCTGCATGTACTACAACAGCCTGCCTGTATACCACTGCAAATTCTTTTTCAGTGACTAATTCAATTGCATTTTCAATACAGTCTTATTTATATAGTGCTTTTAACAATGGTCAATGTCACAAAGCAACTTTACAAAAATTTGTGAAATTAATATGAAAAGTGTGAGAAAATATGTATTAATCTAAATGATCAGATTGTCCCTTTAGATTGTCAGATTGTCAAACTTTCATCTGTTTTTAGAGTAGTGATAAGGAAGACAAAAATGCAGTGAGCAGTCAACTGGAAAGAGATGCATGGTGAACTGAAAGCTATTCATGATTACTCAAGTACATGAAGAACAGAAAGTGGAAGCATTGTATAGGACTATTCCTGTGCAAACTGACATTATACATCATTAAAGGAAACATGAAAGGAGCAATGCACTCGGACATATTAGAGATGAGTTTTTATTTTATCAGTCAAGTACGTTAATTTGGCGACAAATAGATGTAAGATGGATGGATGGATGGATAGAGGAGTCCAACAAAGCAATAATGTCCTCAATGTCCTCAAAATGGAGTCAAAGTAACTCCATATGAACCAGCCAGGCTCCTGACAGAAGATCTAAATACAGAAGTTATTGCCCCCTCTTTACATACTCATCATTTAATGGAATGTGCATTTGTTTCAAACATTCATACACAGGTGCATTATATTTATCCCCAGCACTATAAATAACTGCCTTGATGACGTCACAGACCTGGCTATTTATATATATATATTTTTTTTAATCAAAAGCTTTCACACACTCATATCAGGGTAAACTGCATAACTTCTTTATCATCACAGCCAGATGTTTCAACATCAATCAGTCTCTGTCAAGAAAGTGTGTGTGTGTGTGTGCGCGTGTGTATGTGTGTGTTGAACTAAAACTGCTGCTGTAGCATTATTACATTTTGACCTTGAGACGTGTGATGATTCGCCATTTGTGTTGCTATGGAAACAGTAACTGCCACTCACTGCTCAGGCAGATATTCTGCACCTTGGAGATCACTAATACACAAAAAAGAGCTTTATGTTATATGTAATTGTCATTCGCACACATAGATGTATTATGTAGTATGTTATGGCCATATAACCAGCATTGGACAGTAATTAGCTCAGCCAGGACTTGACAATAGCCAGGATATCAGGCAAGCATACAGTACTAATGTGTTCCCATGAGGCTGGCAAAAGAGGAAAGCGTCTGTCCAGAATAACATTCCATCAATTATTTATTAAAAAAAATGTATTACCTATATCTTATTGTGAACAACCCAGCACAGGATGATATCGACCCAGAACATCAATATCGACTCAGCTTTCTCTTACAGTACCACAGATACTTTGAACTCATACTTTAGCATAGCTTACCTTATAGTTCATTTGAACAGTATTTGAATAGAAGCCAGAATACACAGCCCCCTATACTATAATACACAGTAGGCCAATCAGTCAGAAAGCTTTCATCAGCTCCCCAAGGTTTTCAACAGGAAATTCTTTCATACAGTTTATATCCTACATTGCCAGGGAGGAAGAGATACATGTTAAAGTGTCTGCTGGAAACGTGACCTGAAATTTATATACCAGGTTTTTATCACTTTAATAATGTATTGCAAGTATACAGTTTTTAATGTTTTCAGTTCTGCATGTTCGATTTCCATGTTCATGTATAAATGTTGAATTTTGTACTCTTCTAGCCATTTTTTGCTGTTGTTGTTGTTGAAGAATTCTTTTTTGTCTTTTACAGTAAAAGAGTGTGAAGTGTAGAAGGGTCCCACATGAAAGGTTTGCAGTTGGTAGTAATAGTGGAAGTCTCGGGCCAGTCACAGACAGAGGCGAAACACACCTGATCATGTTTCTTCATATGATGATTAAAATTGTGTTGATAGTGTGAAAATATGCAGTATAGGAGAATATTTCTCGTACCTACCAAGAACAAGTAAAGCCATTAAACAGACATGGGAAGAGAAAAAATATATAAGGAAAAATTATTAAGTTGGTTATTGTAGAAAGAGTCTTTGTAGGAAATATTCTTTATTTCTGTTCATTTCTTTGTAAAGGTAATAAAGCCTTTTGGGTTTTTGGCAGTTGGCAGATAGCTTTTCAGTACATTACTGCCACCTACTGGACTGAAAGGTGCATCAGGAGTTAGACAGGAGAGAAAGAGATCCTTAAAATTATCACAAACTATGCCAGTTTTATCATTTGTTATTTCAGGGTATTGTTTCTGAGAACGATTGGCAACCTGTTAGCAAGCTTATATTAGGTTTGGTTTGTTATTCTTCCCATCTCTGGTCTTCTGCATTATGATTCTTTACAAGAATTTGGTCTCATCTATGACTGATTAAACATAGTAGGATGTTTTAGCATAGGCTTAAACATAGATTAACACCAACAGGCTGAAAAAGTTACAATTCTGAACAGTTCATGTAAACTACAGTAATAGGAGGATAATTAAGCAATATCACACTCACGGTCCTGCTGTTGTGCTGAATATCAGCACTGCTGTGATGCGGTCTTTATTTAAGCAGTTATTAAATAATGTTATGGTTCACCAACACATATCCTTCTGAAACTGGTGAAAAATTGTGAATGGCAGCGCTGGCAACTGACAGTTAGAGTAATTAACAGGGATGAAAGTACTTACCAATACTATGCAGCCAAAAGGGGAGGAGAATAAACCATGGACGTGATGGTACGTCTTGTAATTTTGCTTTATATTTACACTTATTGCAATTTAGAATATGTATGTACAGGCTAGCAGTTAAACCTTATGTTTAAAAAAATGTGTACAACTCTTTAATGCCAACATGTTCGACATGTTTTACCATATCAACACGAATATTTAATTTTGGTTACGAAAATGAATGAGAGCCAGTTACAGATTATGAGGCTTGCCTCACAGCCAATACAGAGCATTATATCAATATTTAATTATAAAAATTAAAATTCATGGGAACATGTAATTGTTATAAATATTAAGTCTGTCATATTTTAGCAGTCATCAGTGGGAACGTACATGGAATACAGAAGAATAACAATATATTAAGGCACTATATAAGTGACATGATGTCATCCAGGAAAGTCTGTTCCTTTCAGCAGGACGGTTGCACTTCACCTGCTGTCTGCTTTAACTGCTGATTGTACCTATAAAACATAAAACAGGGAGGCATCTCTAAATAAAAGTCAAAGCATACCTGGCTATATAGTTTATTCTTCTGCTAAAGTTACACCTTACACACACACACACACACACACACACACACACACACACACACACACACACACACAAATCTATACTTTATTTAAGATGAATTTATATTAGAATTTTGCATACTTTAGTACTGTAATTTGTAAAGCAGTTTAACAGTATATAGTT
>QMIH01000725.1:283372-299782 GCA_003987875.1 Clarias batrachus
ATAATATAATATAATATAATATCATATAATATAATATACATGTTTTATTGTTTTGCATGTAAAACAAGTGGGAAATATACTTTCCTAGTACACGGGTTAACAAACTCGCCTTCACAAGCTTGACACTTTTCCTAGTTCATCTATCTCTACTAAACATTTAACCATTATTGAGTATCTTTAAGATGGGGGACCAGAGGTTATGTTCCAACTTCAGTGGGAAAGTTTTTTCCAGGGTACGGAAGAGGAGGGTGTAAGATATCATTGGAATCTTGTATTCAGGAGGATCGATGCTAATTCTGTCCTGTCAGTGGAACAATGGACCAGCTCTTTACCCTTAAAAGGATCGTGGAGGGCTCATGAGAGTTTGCTTAACCAGTTTAAAAGGGTGTGTTGACCCTTCAGGTACTGCATCAAGCAGAGGAGTTGAAGTATCTCAGGACCTTGTTCAAGAGTGAGGGTAGAGGTGAGACAGAACGTGACAGATCAATGCAGTTGATGAGGACATTGTATGGGTCTTTCACTGTAAAGACAGAGTGGAGCCGGAAGACAGAGCTATCAATTTACCAGTCAGTCTTCATTCCAAACCTCAATTATGGTCTCAAGCTCTTAGTAGTGACTGAAAGAATGAGGTTCCAGAAACAAACGGCAGAAATTGGGAGGAGCTCAAAGAGTTGCTGCTTTTTTGCAATGAAAGTAGTCAGTTAAGCTGGTTTGGGCAGCTGTCCACGATGCCTCTCGCATGCCCCCAAGGGACATGTCCGACATGGAGAAGAGCCTGGGGAAACCAAGGACTAGATGRAGAGCTTATATCACTTGCTCCAGTCATGTCCCGCGTAGTCCTTTGAGGATGATAAGCTTGCTCTGCCTCACACAATGTCATGATGCTCCGGTCAGGTCCTCCCCAAAGGTCCAAACGATGATGTTAATGTGTTAATGTGTTAGAACCAAATAAAGGGGCAAATGTAAGGATTTGAATGATTGAGACAAGGGCCAAATTGTGATGGCTAGACAACTGAGACAGGACAACTCCAAAACAGCAGCACTGCAGTGGGATGTGTGTTCAAGCAAGGAAAAGCAGTGAACCGGGTCGTGGGAGGCCAAGGCTCCCTGATACACATGGGGGGTGAAGGCTGGCCTGAGTTGTCAGATCCAATAGAAGAGCTACTGTAGCTTAATCTGCTGAAAAGCTTAATGCTGGTTCCAATAAAAAGGTGTTCAGTGGATCACAGTTTTAGTGGAAAAAGTGGGAAGCTACTCAGTGTTAGGCAGCTGGTCACAATGTTATGGCTGATCGGTGTGTATATTGCGCCAATAGAATTAATTTGTTTGTTAGTTAGTACGCCCTCTTTTAATTATATGTATTTTTGTGTATAAACATCATCAAAATAATCTGATATTATTGCGTCTTAGTATTAAAGACGGCAGCTCAAGTTTGGTCAAAATTGGATAATGCGACAAAACAGCGAGCCAAAGCACACGAGAAAATCTACATCTGAATTTCTGAAAAAGAAAAGAATCAATGTTTTTGGAATGGCCTAGTCAAAGTGCAGACCGCAGTCCAAGTTAAATGCTTTAGTGGGATGTTAAGAGAGCAGTGCATAAGCGAATGCTCAAAAACCTCAATAAAAGGAAYCTAATATTATAAAGAAGAATGGACCAAATGTAGAATAAGATTTCAGTTTCAAAGGGAGCATAAAGGATTAGAGTTTGGAGCAATGCAAAAAGGTCACGTGGTCTGAGGAGTCCAGACTTCTCCTATACAAGAGAGAGTGATGCCTCTGAGGAAGTGCACGAAGCAATAACCTCATCATGCATAGTGCCCAAGTGGACAAGACTCTGGAGGCAGTGTGGCAACAAAAGGCAAGATGACTACATGAATGTACTGATCTTAACTCTGTTAAAGGTCTTTAGGATGTGCTGGAGAAGATTATGAACTGATGAAAAACATGGTGAAATTGTACTATAATCAAATCTAATGGCGAGCCCACAAATATACTGTAGAGTGTCCTTTTTTTTGGCCGAGCAGTGTAGTTATGCATGGACACTTACCTCCAAATTCTCAGGAGTTGGGTGCTTCCACACAAACCCAAGAAGAAATTTACTGCAAAGAGTGCCCAGTTCTTGGGAATGATCACTAAGCAGTACCGAGACCAAATGAAGCCTAGGAAATAATATTGAAAGCAGGAGCAAAGCAAGTGATTTAAAAAAATATATTTTAAATGCACCTTCACAGGTTTTCATGACTTTTCAAAATATAATGTCGTAAAATCTAAATGAGAATCATCATCACATGTGTTGGTTAGAGAAAATTTGCTGTGCCTAGAATGTGTAATATTTTACCGATAAAATAAATAACGTGCACTTCACACTAGTGCTGCCATTTACTCCTAATAATGTGACTGTGAGCTAATAATGAATCCAGAAATGCTGCAATAGCTACCAAGATATCAAATACTGTTTATCCTTACACCACAATATGCTTCTATACTAACTGTGTATTTTTTTTATCCCTACTACAGCCACAGAGTCCCCTGTACAAAAGCTAAAGGYAAATTGTGTGACAGTTTCTTGCCTACATATTCCAGAGAGGACACTGTCAAATAAAATCTTGTGGCCATTAGGCAGCGAATATTTCATCTCTTTAACCTGACAATTTTTTTTTTTTCAGTTCCCTTATTGCCCCAAAACAGTCAGTATCTCATATACATGATCCTGTATCATTGATATAAAGTTAAAAAAGAAGAAGTGCAGCACTGTTTCTGTTACTATTTCCAGACATGAAAGAGGACACATGGGAAACAAATGAGAAACTACTGTACCTGTGGCAGTGATGACACACGATTGGGAGAGACTCAGTTTTTCTGGTGGACGTGTCAAATCAGAAAAACCAGCGAAAACCAAGCCCTGCAGAAAGATGGTACAGAGTACACATATGTGACCAAAAGTCTAGAAGCAGCTAACCATCACACCAGAACAGCTCATTACAGACTCGGCACGCTTTGCTGTTGGAATTGCCCTAATTTTTTATTTATTTATTTTTTAGGTTTTTGCGAGATTTTGGAGTGTGGCTGTGGGGATCCGTGTTCATTCCGGGACAGAAGCATTAGTGAGGTCAGGCACCGATGTCAAGCCAAAAGGACTGTGATGCAGTTAATGTTCAAATTCATTTCTAGTTGTTCAGTGGGATTGAGATTCGAGCTCTATGCAGGCCACAACATTTGTAGCTTTCATTTGCTGATAGTTACATGTAGATATTATTTAAAAATAATAGAACATGTGACTGACGTACATCTTCTTCTTCAGGACTAAACAATTACAGCTGGTTATGTCTACTCTTGGTCTGAACTATGTGTATTGCTGTTTAAAATGATAAACTAATATGAAAACCATGAGGACCAGAGAACTATCTACAGGAAAAAAGCAAGTGAAAAATTGATCGGAGGCATTTCACAAATACTGGACATAATCAACACATCAATTTGGAGAGTGCTAAGAAAAAAACCTCTACTGGACTCTAGACATTGAATAGAAGCATAAAAAGAGATGCTGTTAATGACAAGCACTGTGAGAGCTGGGACAAAAAAACTAAACAGAACAGTCATCAGTGACATCACCAATAACCTCTTTTGAGTCCATAATTCAACAAAGGCTTAATGATCAGAAATTACCTCTGAAATGATTTACAAGTAAAACATAAAAAGGGTGTGATGGCATAAGAATCCACCCCATTGTTTTGAAACTTGGTTCTAAAGCAGCTTCAGAGGTCATATATCTAACATGAACGGAATGTACCCGTGTACAATTAAAACATCAGATGATCCCGTTATAAAAAGACCTGTTCCTGGAATTATGAGCATTAAGGAGTAAGTATTGATCTGGGTTAGGTTAAAAATATCCCAAACTTCAAACACCCTAATTAAATCCCAAAATGGAAACAACAAGTCATGCTGGTGAGGAGAAGAGAAGTGTGTTAACAAAAAAAAAAAATCCTATATAAGAAGGACATTAGTCACAGAAGCAAACAATACGCTACAGGTCCCTCTAAAGAAGCTCTGAGGAGGAATTCTGTTAATTCGGCAACAACACCAGCTGGACACTCGGGCCTTTACGGAAGAGCGTCAAGAACAAAGTCTGTTTAACAAAGTGCTAACCCTAACCATAATGCATGGTGCTGGGAATGCTTTTAATAGCAAAGCCTGGGAAACTGTTTGGGATTGAAGGCAAGAAATATGAAACCAATAAAACCAATCCTGGGAGAAAACCTGTTCCAGTCCATATGAGATTTGAGACAGTGTCCTTCAAATAGAACAAAACTCCTACGTTTACTGTTATGTGGAAGTGGGACACAAACAATAACCTGAATGTGCTAGAATGGCTCCAGCAAGGCCAAGTTTCCCACCTTGTGAATCTGTGACAAGAGATTTTTTAAAAATATTATTGCTGTTAAACAACTGGCAGAAATAAGGCAAAAAAATAGCGCCTCAAGATGTTTACACCTAATAGAGACTAATTCTGACTGACATGCATGCAGCAGTAATTGCAACCAAAGCTGCACATTAATACCGGGGGTGAATACTTGTGCAACTAACAAATGTCTGTTTTATTTTTTTAATTAGCCTTTTAAAATAATCATTCAGATAAGTTTCTTTCAATTTCATACTGTAACTGTAAATTGTACCTAGTGATTGCAACTAACATTTCTAATGCTGACAACTCAAACAATAAACATAACGTGCTATTTAATGAGGTGAATGAATATCGTTTGCTTAAAACTGTCTTCTGGTTCTTCATATTAGCTTTGCATTTTTTCTTATAATATTACATTTATGGACAATCACCATCTTAAAGATGAACAATAAATGTATATTTATTTGTTTTAATTCAAGTCAAGTCAATTTTATTTATATAGCGCCATGCTATTCATAATTCACCATGCTTAATAAAGTCATAAGCCATTACAACAACTATAGCCAGTTCACCGAGGCCGAGGCAGCTGACAGATGGATAAGCTAAGTCACCGATGGTACCAAAATAGCTTTGTGCCTGATGGCAATATGTGACTAGGCTGCCTGGTGAGTCGTTTATAGTCTGAATATCAATTTCGAGAGAGAGAGAGAGAGTGGGAGAGAGACAGAGAGTGGGAGAGAGAGAGATATTTAAATAAGAAGGTATCTCACCCATTTAAAAACCGGTGCCCAGAAGAAAACTGTCTTTGGTCCTAGAGAAACAAACAAAAAACACAGCTTCAAAAACAATGTTGCTCTGCAGAATATGAATAATAGCATTTACTTTGTGCTCTCTATAGGAGGAGTGAATGAGCAAATATTGTGGGAAATGATGGATGATGGTGTAGGTCCTAGAACTTTAAACCTCACCTCTGGAGGCATTCTGGGTTTAAAGGACAAAAATCACCTACACTGAAAACATTTTATGCACATACTGATTCACAACATCAGAGGTGATATTAACTTAGATGTGTAATATTATTCAAGGAATTCCAAACTTGTACACCATGTTCTATTCATTGAATAACACAACAAATGTACAAGGTCCCAAAAGTGTGGATCCAGAGGCAAACAATCAAATGAGTTCTATTTGTTCTATTTGATGCAGTACCTGACAACATAAGATCAAATAGAACTCAGTCCCAGGTACTGTGTCAAGATTATTCAAATGAGATAAAACTTGATACAGTACATGGGACTGAGTTCTATTTGATCTTATGTTGTCAATTCCAAAGACATTGTGTGGGACAGGAATAATAATAATTAAAAAAAAATAATGTAAGGAAATGCCAGTGGATCAAGACTTTCGGATCTTCGTACTACTGGCCAAATATACTCTGTATTGAAACTTGTTAGTCTATTGACTGTACTTGATGTTTGAAGTGGAAGATTGAGATTGGTCTGTAGACTGATAGTATTTCTTTTTATTTGGGTGATTGTTTAACTTTTAGTGAGCATAGTTCAACTAAAGCAGTCACCATAATTTAGGCCACCAACTTTTATATGCAAAAACTAGTACAGTTAACAAAAGAACAACATGGCTGCAGGTGGATGTGGTTGAGAATTACCCAACACGAATACACCATAAAAATATAGGAAGAAAATAAAACTAACTTTACAAAATATAGCACAATCAAACATGTTTGCAAATTGCTAAAGTTTTTGTGGTCCAAAGTGAACGTTGCACACATTCTTGTGAAAGAACTGATAAACCAAAGAAATCAATGTTATTCAGAGGATATAGGCCAAACACAAATGATTGAATGTCTAACATACCTAACATTCTCTCTTATGGCATTATCGTTTGACAACCACAGGGAAAAAAAGGTTTGCAATGTAAATTAAGGTATTGTTTTATGCGACTGATATACTGAATAGTATTACAGGAAGAAACTTGCTATTTGTTGTTTCCAGTTGCCAATGGACACCATGTAGGTATTGTTACAGTAATGTATGAAACAGAAAAATAAACAAGGCAAAATGATCCATTTAGTCTCAAGTCACTGTAGTACTGTATGCATGTGTGAGCTTGAAAGATAATAACAGTGTTCTGGTTAGTATTCAGCTTAAATGAGGCACTGGCCTACACTTTGCTGGCGTTATCTGTAATGCGTTGTACCCACACAGTGTTTGTGTTGCCATTGTACATTCATCACATGCATTGTGACCTTGTAGATAATTCTGCTGTTATTTTATTTTATCTTGATTCATTTAAGTGTTTTGAAAGACTGGAGATGTCGCTCAAGTTATAAAAGTCAAGTGATCACAGGTCTGCTTGGAAATCAATTTGCTGTATTAAATAGTAGTTCATGTTTGCTGATGGCAGTAGATTGCAGCATGTTTAACACGTCCTGTACCACAGGTGACCAGTAGCACGCTGGATCAAGGTCGAGCACATTTTTCTTTTTAACACAATCACAGCACCAGCACTCCTCAGAGGTGTGCATTGTATTCTGGCACCTTATAACCCATTCATCTTGTAAAACTGTATGAATAATATATGATTACCTGCAGGGTGGTTGTACAGAGGTCTCAGTTTTGGCGGAAGCACAAGCTCGATTTTGTCCAGCGTCTTGTGATATGTGACTCTTAGACCAGAGGAATAATAACGCAGGAAAACTCGAGCGCCGTTCATCCTGATTCTAGCGGCCGAGCCGGAACCAGAGAAATGTCCAGTCACACGCGATCTGCTCGGACAAACGTGCGCACAGCCTCCCCACCCTCCGGTACGACCTATCACAATGTCGTCAGAAAAAAAAAAGGCGTATTGTCACCAAGTATAAGTGCGCTGCTTAATTTTAATCTGGGCGAAATGTGTCCTGCAGGTTGCAGTTGCCTTCAGACGCCACATCGCGCGAGACACGAGACAGAAACACTGGGGTTCAAAATAATTATGATTAGTAATTCTGCATCTAATTATTATTATTGCAAAAAAAAGTGCAATTAACTTAAAACACGTGAAGAATTACAGGGAAGTGACAGTTAACGCTTCCGCTTAAAAAAAGAAAAAAGAAATCCGGTACAGTGTCGTGAACTGCACAGTGTACAAAATTTCTAGCTTATAGAAACTATAAAATCCGTTGTGTGTTATCCAGAAATGTATATATTCTGTTCAAAATTTGATACAAAATTGTCCTTACAGACGACAAACTTCCGCAGCAGGAACAGAAACGGGGCATTTCAGAACGCGCTTAGAAAAAAAAAAAAACAGAGAGAAAGTAAACAGTTGCCTCAGAGATCAAAGAAACTTCAGGCTGTCATTTTCTAAAAGCCAGATCAGCTTAATTCTGACTCAGTTACTATGGCAACATACTCTTTGAAGCTAGAGCGAACAGGTGTAACTTAAACTTACCCCGAGTTTCTTCTCCTCTTTAGTGGAAGTCTGCAACTGTCATGTCCACGTGTGACTGTTTCCCTGACGATGGGAGTGTTCTGTTTAACATCAGTGACGCTGAGCAGGTTTCCTTGGGCTGGCAACACTTACTGTACACTTTTGTGCTGTTTCCATGTCCCACACAGATCCATAAGATTCATTTAAGGAAAAGACGTCCACAAATGCAAAAAAAAAAAAAAAATGCAAGAATGGAAGAATACTTTTTCGCAGCACTGTACAGTATGTCCTACTCAGTGAACAATCCTGATACCAATCCTGACCACGCTGCTGACACATGACAGATAAACAGCAGACAAATACACAATACACCATTGATTCAGACTGACACATCGCCTCCCCAGTGTGAATAAAAACAATATGCTGTTTTAGTCAAGTCTTCTTTATTTTCTACAAGGCAAAAATGGATTACAGTAGTTCTTTTTGTTCAAACGAGTAAATAGGCTTGTCAGCAACCTTTAACTGAGGTTCCAGCATTTATATTTAAATATTTGCATTTTGCATCTGCAGCTGTATGTGTTCAATTTCTATATTTGAATTTTTAATTGGCTTCTCCAAATTTCACAACTGATTCACGAGGAACTATAGGAACAAAAATGACATTAGAAAATGTTTTTACAATATTTTACAATATCAGATTTAATTAGTTTCATCGCAAGTCATAGGCCCATTCTGAACAATATACAGGGTGGGCCAAAAGTAGGGTTACAGTTGCTTCATTATCTGCTTCACCTTCACAATCATGTTTTAGATATAAAAATTATTACTATCAAGAAGGTGGACTCTTTGAGCACTTGAGAGATTAAATGTTCAATGTAAAATGTCTAATATGTAATTATAATATCTGTAAATAAAAGTCTACATTTCTAATAAAGGAAAAATATTAAGTGTTAACTGTTACCCTACTTTCGGCCCTCCCTGTATTATGGCAGTATATTATGCTGTGGAGGTGGATGGATTCCCTTCCTGATTTTCATTTTCAGCAAAAAAGGCACAATATTGATGGTACAACACTATCATTAACTGTTAGATTGTATTTGTAAGGAGTATCCCGAATAGATCTTCTTGCATTTTTCCTCTCTGTGCAGCTGAACAAGTTGTGTTCAACTGTATCTAATTATTAAAATAAAAAGAGTACTTAGAACTGCATGAAGGGCAGTAACGTGAAGAAGATGAAGAAGCATAGATTGTAAAATTATAACTTTACTCAGAAATGTGCTCCGAAAAGTGTAATTTGAACTGTGCTCACGCCAGCATGTGTCCAAGTGCTGCAGATATAACAGTGTGCTGATATTCAGTACAAAAGCATGACCGTGAGTGTGATATTGCTTTTATACAAGAGTTCCATGAACAAAATTTATTACCATCCGATTATCATTCGTCTATTTAAGCAGTTTGCTCTGCCAACTCATTTACTTTCACGACTGGTGGTCCTAACCAACCAAGACTGGAAAAGCTGGCAAATGACTGTTGTGTGAAATGAAAAGCTATGGCGCTATGTAAGGTGTAGGGGTCGAAGAAAATTCGGAACAACTGAGAAACCATTACTAAGTTGACAAAGTGTTGTTAAAAAAGACAATCTTATCAGATGTGTTTTCTTGCTGAAAGAACTTACCTGACTGGTTTTAAATGTGGGTTTTGGCAGGCAGCAGCTCTCCCCTCTTTCCAGGACTGTGGACTGTACTGACCTACCTAGCCTCCGACAGTCCCTGTGAAAAATGATTGTTAGAACATCTGTGACGCGATATTGATACATATACTTAAAAATACAAGGGCAGTTATGCTCTAGATCACTCATTAAATCAGATTTCTCAGTCGGGACTAACTGTTGTATAATGCTATATAATACATCTTGAGTCATTGCCAAGTACGTTTGTTCCTGTTGTGTTGCACATGCATTATAAATTAAATGTAATTAAATATATACTCATATTCATTGATATTTCCAGATTTCTTGGAGTATTTTTGCTTCATTTTTAACTGTATCTTTAAGCAAAACACACGCCATGTCTAACACTTACTTCCGCATGAACCCTTCAGCTAATAGGGGGGGAGAAACTTATGGTAAATTTAAGTGAATGTGCTAGAGAGCTGATTAGCTTCACAGAGTATGTTGCAATAATATTTGACGCAGAATCAAGTTGAACAGGCTTTTAGAAATCAGAAACCATGAGTTTCCTTGAACTCTTAGTCATCTACAGTAACTATATCTGTAACTAAACCAGCTTTTTGAAATACCAATCTAATGTCAGCTCCTCCATGGTTATACCAATAGACATAATAATAGGAAGATGACACATAGGCTACTGTCCACCATATTAGTTCAGCAAAGTCTGACCTGTGTGAGGACAGTTTTTGATCTCTCACTGTTGGGGACATTCAGTGTACCTGAAGCATCTTCACTCTTGTTGAAATCAAGTTCCATGTGAGACTGGGTAGACTGGCAATAAACTCGATGCCTGCTTTTAAAGAAATCAACTGCACTAAGAGACTCATAAAAGAGAGGAATGTTGAGGTGTCTTCGAACAGCAAACACATGTCTACAAGACAGCAGCATTGAGCTTAAAGCTACACTGGCACAAGTCAATGAAGATCACAATGTTGCCCAGCAAGTTTGTTCTGACAGTAGCAGATTTGAAAAATTTGAAAAGCTGGAATTTCAATTCCAGGTAACTTCTCAGTGAGAACATCCTTTAAGTCAAGTCTTTAATTGCCATTACAACCTTGATGTAGGTCCAATTCCAACTTCTTTTCTTGAATTTGTCCATACAAGAGCAAAATTGTATTTGAATTTGTCCATACAAAAGTGAAATTAGATCTTTGCACTCAGTCATAATGAGCCATAAACAAATTACCATTAACATTCATGATAAGTGTATAAAATTATTTTGTACATACCAGAAAAATGTCACATATTTGTGAAATTACATAATCTATATTCACAGAATTAATTTCTTATTTTTTCGCCATGCGGTGCCTCAAAGTGCTGGTATGGGCCTGGCTGCCCATGACACTCATATTAAAATCTGTATACAATACAAATTTTCATGACAGTGGATTTTAACATCCACACAAACCCATGATAAGCAATAGCTGACTTATGTATATGCATATGTGAGTAGAATCATACATAAAGAAGCCAAAGATTTTAACATGATTAAGCTGTCCAATGGCAAATATTTATTGATGGTGAGAATCTTCTGTACTAATATGCTTCACAAACATGTTCTTTCCGTCAGATGTGACCCGGACCTTGATGGTAAATGGATTTTTTTTTTTTAAGTGCTAAAACATAAAAATAAACAATTATGTTGAATCATGTTACTGATAATATAATACAATCCACTTTACAATACTGGGCTGGTTGACAACAATCCTGTAAAATATGGAATCATCCTGTAACTGGAAAGACCAATTACATATTGAACTGATATGGGACACTCTCTGTTCTGTATTTTTTAGAATCACATCAATGAAATCTATTGGAGAGAAATATTACAGGTTATGCCACAAAGACAGGATGCTTCATATGCGATAGATGCCTAGTAGTAGACAGAATAGACAGTCACTGCATAGGATAAAAACCCTCATCTTCCTCTGCCTGTCTGTCATGTACAAAGAACAAAGAATGCGCTTCTTGTTGGTCATTATGAGGGGGGCTGGCACAGAGTGCACGAAAAAAGAACGAAAAGAAAACAAACATTCAGGATGATAACATTTCCGCAGTTGTTTTTATTTTTTGTAATCTATCTATCGTATAACAATGCAATTAATAAAATAAATCATATTATGAACTGCTACCAAATAAACCCTAATTCATTCATAATATTATGAATAAATACTGTACATAACATATACTGTATCATTTTACAGCCGCATGTCATTCTTCAACATCTCCCATCTCCCCATAACTAAGAGATCTCCAGTGTCCTCCCTCAGTGACCACTGGCCCACTACACCAATACACACACATATTTTAAGAGGATTAAGGGATATATCAAGAACCTTCTGCCAACTTCTTTGGACTCCTGAAGTTTGCGTATCATTCCAAATGTTTAACAGATGATGTTATCTTCATCACCTTCCGTCTGGGCCTGGACAATAAAGATGCTTATGTCCGATTGCTGTCCAGCAATCTTTACTTTACTTTAGCATTTAACATAATCATTACTAATCAACTAGTCCCCAAGAGAGCATGTAGGGCTGGTTGGTAAGGTACGTAGAAATTATTATTAATTTTTTGCATTTCAAATGTCAGTTGTACCTACTGGAATAAATACAAGCACATGCATCTGTTCCTTCACTTTAATAGTGCAGTGCTACAACATGCAGAAGCTACCCCAATGGTCCTGACGGAACGCGTTCACTGTGTACTGTACTACTGTAAATGGTTGGAATGACAATAAAAGACACGTTGACATTTTTTTTGACATTACGACTAGTTTGGTTTGTCACGTCGACGATGAGCTGAAGTTTCCCCTTCCATGAACACACCACGGCAAACTTTACTTCCGAATTATACGATTACACAGTACACAACTGAACAATATTGTTTTTTGGTACTGTTTTTTTTTTTACCTGCGCGAAACTGCTACTGAGAGAGCGCGCGAGAGAAAACTAATAAATAACTTTTCTTTCGCCAAATCCGCCATATTGGCGTCTAGATACGAAACGCGCATGCGCCAGTGAGGTTACACTGGAGCTTGCGTCGTTACGTAATTATGAGAAAAAACGCAATGTGATTTTCCAAATAAAGCCTCGCTTCGAGGCATGTGTCGGTTCCCTGAAAGTCACGTGGTTAACGACGAACGATGCCTCTCGTTTGTCGGAATCACGGAATTCACGCGACTCGTTCGCCGCGTTTACTGGTTAAAGCAAAGTTTCGGTCACACGGTGTCTCGCTGTGGTGAATCATCCTGGCCAAACACAGTATTGGTGCTAATTTTTTTTTTAAATAAATGTTATACATACATTACAGTAAATGTGTGTACTTCTCCTGAAGTTTGCTTCCCAAAAAAATTCAAGTTGCTAATTCAGCTATTTTTGGAGAGATGATTTTATATGTGCCCCAAAATGTAAATTTTCAGCGTTATACTGTCTCGCTTCAAATAATACTAATTTAAAATGCAAACTATTCATATTTTTTAATGAATATTGATACTAAAATTGGAGCATATGACCCTTATCTATTAAAAATATAAATGTGTGCATATTTTTAAAAAAAAAGTATATGATACTGTCTAAAAATGTACTTTTTTCACCTAGGTGAGAGCCTTTTTAGTATTAATACCATATTTGGCCGATTATATATTTTTTTCATTATTTATAAACTAAGATTCAGGAAAACTAATCCTTTTTTTATTTCACAATGAATTTTACAGTTAATTCTTCTTTGCTTACATGTAAATAAGGTAAATGCACACATTATATTAATGACCTCACTCATAACCTCTAGCGTCATTACTGTGTCTATATTATTTTCTTTCCCTCTTTATAATTTTGTTCATTGTGTTTTCATTCGTGTGTTGAAATCCTTATTTTTAGCACATATATGGCGAATTTATATATTCTATAGATTCCAAACAGAGGCTTGTTAGTTGTATTCATGTTCATGTTTAGATTTAAAAAAGGAAAAAAAATAGAACGTCCTTATTTGTTCTTTATTTTTCTTTTCTGTACTAGATCTTCATTTAATTATTAGATTCACACGCACGCACGCACGCGCGCGCACACACGCACGCACGTACGCACGCAGGCACGCACGCACGCGCGCGCGCACACACACACACACACACGCACGCACACACAAACCTGTCAATGACGAATGCAAACTTCATCTTAACGTTCTTGGACACTAGATGGCAGTACAACGAGCCATCAAACGAAGCTTCATGAAATGAAACTTTTGGTGAAATTATTGGCTGGGAGCCTCACCACCTAACTGAGATTTCACATCATCATCATCATCATCATCATCGCTAACAGAAACCAAATCTACATTTCTAAAATACACCTACGACCAGAACTCACGTAGAAATATCCTGCAGGAAATTCCTAACGGTGCATATAATATGTAAAGAATTACAACATTAAATACAACAATATAAGGAATTAATTACATAAGACACTACAGTCGTCACTGCCAAAATTCAATTCGAGGATTAAAAGGGGCATATTCGTATATAAATGTATATTTTTAATTTACTAATTATGCTTTATTTCAATATTAGTAAATATAAAATTTTATATAATTTTATTGCATGTGTTATTATGTAAAAATGTGACACTTGATGCAGGAAAGGACGTGTTATTACGAGAAAAAGGTTACGTAATTATGAGAAAAAAGTAACGTGATTACGAGAATAGCCACGTCACTGCGGGAAACTATCACGTCATTCCGAAAAAAAAAAGTGTTCTGTAGTTTTGATAGCTCATCTGTAGATGGCGCATTTATGCTCTGTTATCTTGCAAAGAATCTCCAACATGATAGTATATTACACGTCGTTTCATATTCATTTATCAAAATGAAATTCTTATATGAAATGATTATATGAAATTCAAATGCAGTGAAATTTGTGCTTATTTTATAGCCTACGCCTCACTATCTAAACATCTAAACAATCTGACAACTCCATCTGAAACTATATTATACAGCCAAGAGTCTAGTACACCCATACAGTATGTGATTTTTACACATCCTGTTCCATGATTTATTCCCTCCCCCACACACACCACCCCCTGCTGTTATTATAAACTCCCCCTTTCTGGGAAGAACGATAGCTATTGGAATGTGGATGTTGGGATTTGCCAGTTCAGTGACAAGTACGTTAGTGACATCAGGCAAGAAGCTCTGGCATGTACAGTGATTTACAAATGTTTGCAATCACTACATTACAAAGCTGTGCATTTTTTAATCTTTTAAATTAATATTGAACAGAAGTCTAAAGAATAGTCAAATATTTAAAAAAAGAGTGTACATCTTCAAAATATTCTTATGATTAAATGTAAGCAAATGTTTAATTTTGACTCTGTTTGTCAAATTATGCCTAATATCTAGTAAATGATGTGTTTAAATGAGATCCAAAATGTGTCATAAGGATTTGCCCAAACTTGTGGAGTCCATATCAGCCCAAGTGCACATAGATTTTTACAAATGATTTTGAAAAAAAAAACAGACTTTTCAATCCCACTGAAGTCAGCATCCTGACTTATCCCTAAGGTGTTCATGATGGGTCTAAGGTCAGGGCTCTGGGAACTCTTGAGTTCTTATATTGGAACATGTTTGGGCCTTTATCTGAAGTAAATGTAAATGTTAATGCTACAACATAAATTAGATAGAAATTCCATGCAGCTGTTTGCTTTCAACTTTGTAGCAATGTATGGGTGTGATAGTAATGCACCCACATACTTTTAGCCATATAGTTAACCCCTCAATTGTCACATATACATTACTGCGCAGAGACATTCTTTCTTCACACATCATACTGATATGTATTAATCAGCCAAACAATTTAAAAGCCACTGACATGTGAATCAAATAATATTGATTGTCTAGTTAAAATCGCATCTTCTCATTTGTACAGGTGGATATACAATTGGAATTGCACAGGTTGCATGGGGTGTATTACAGTAACCAGCAAATTAACAAATAGTTCTCAAAGTTGATGGGCTATGAGCAGGAAAAATGGCCAAGTGTAAGGATCTGCATAACCTTGACTGGGGTCAATTACTTAACCAAATTGTGATTGCTCAATGACCAGATCAGAGCATCTCCAAAACAGCAGGTCTTATGGGTTATTCCTGGTATGCAGGCGCTTTGTACCTAACAAAAAGTGATCCAAGGAAGACAACCAGTGAACCACCAACAGGGTAATGGGTGCCCAGGGCATGGAGAGTGAAGGCTACTCTGTCTGACCCAGTCCCATAGATTGTAGTGCAATACTATAGCACAATTTGTGAAAAAAGTTAAAACTAGGCATGATAAAGATGTCAGAACACTCAGTGCATCCCAGCTGGTTGAGTATAGAGCTGCACAGCCTTAGATGGGTTAGAGGGCCCATAGTGAACCCTACCTAAGAATGAAGCATCCAAAAAGGGCATGTGAGCACCAGAACTGTACAATTGTGCATCTGTGGCTTAAGAAACAAGTCAGATCGATAGAAGCTCCACTTCATTACATACAGACCTTAAATACCTGGTCAGTATTTTCTTTTGGTAGTGCCTACACCATATTAGGCAGGTGGTTTAATGTTTTGGCTGATCAGTGTATAAAATGCACTATGACAATACTCAGTATGATATAATTTTGCTAATTATATTAAATGATAATAGCTCTGTAAATAGCTGTTATGCATATCGCATATGCATGTATGGTCAAACATATCAGAGTTTCACTTTTTTAATTAAATTATGTAATAAAAAATTAATTATATATAATATACATGCATCTCGAAAAATTTAAATAAGGTGAAAAAAGTTAAACTCTCATATGTTCTAGGTTTTTTTTTTTTTTTT
>QMIH01000726.1:9186-31342 GCA_003987875.1 Clarias batrachus
CCCAAAAGAAATAAAAACATAAGGTGTATCCTGGACAGGTGTGTGTGTGTGTGTGTGTGTGTGTGTGTGTGTGAGTGCACTGCTTGTCACAGAAGAAGAAGTGCAATTAATGCCTGTTCCCGGCCGTTCTTCAATCTAACTACGGTAGTTCTTCATTGCCTTTTTCTAATTAGCAGCCTGCCCAGACATAGACAGGCGCGCTTGATCCTCTTCCCCATTATCGCTCAAGTGTCTTCCTCATTCTGGCTCGCTGTGGCAGGGCCCCAAATCACAGCCCTGTACACTAGCCAGCCGTACCTAATGACTCACCCTACAAAGATAAAGATGGCCCTGTTTAAAAACACTGTTCTGTTTCATCAGAGGGCGTAACTGAGGAGTAATTAGGGTCGCAGTGGCAGATTTCAAAATAGACTCTCGCTGTTAATGATCTCCAGTAGTTTCATCCCTTTTTTGGATTTCCCACCCTCAGCTAAAAACAAATGTCCAACCCGAAGCGCTGGTTCCGCAGTCAGCAGGCACTCGGACGCCACTTTGGGTGATTGTGAGGTTTTATAATCTGATGTGAACTTTCCTATATAACAACCTTCTGATTGTGCTTCCTGATTCCTCACGCTACAGTAACTCTTCCTAAACTCTGCATCCAGACAAGTGTATACTGTATACTGTATGCAAACAGCGTCTTTTGTTTAACTGAAAAATACGAATGTATTTCTTCTTGTCCGTCTGTCTCCGGGTCTCTGTATGACTGACATGTTAGTGACTCCTAATGGTCGTAGTGATATATGGAACGTACGTGACACGGAGCATCTGGACAAAAACTTAAATGTCCTCTCTTTGCTGCATTAAACCGAGCTCTTCAGAAACATCATGTGTGTGTGTGTGTGTGTGTGTGTGGGCTTGTCCCCGTCCCTCGATTCAGAGCCCGGACGGTGAGCGTATCCGAGTGCAGCGGATACAACAAGCAATAAATATTCTTCTTTTCACTTCGTCTTACAACGTAACAACGCGGGCGCTCTTCTTAAACCAAACGCTTATGTGCTGTAGGAAAGCATTACGGGTAGACCATAGAGGTGTGTATGTTTTAAGAGTTAATAGGAAGTGAACCTTGAAGTGAGACAAAAAATACAGTATACAAGTTTTACCTTAAGTAAGAAGGCACATTCTGTTTTGGCGTGACATCAGAGCCAGAGTGAAACTCTATACACACTGTAGACGAACTCATCTCTAATCTCACCAGCCATGATTAGAAACAATATTTAAAAAATAAAAAAAAACACCGTTAGCAAATAAAGTTTCTACCTCCAGCCAGGAGAGCCGCCGCACGTATTCGGCTGTGAGAAGGACAGCGCTAACGCTAATGTCGCCGTGTGCCAGGACACGACTGTTTACTTGTGGGAGTTTGGTCCGGCTCCAAGTCGATGATAGCGAGCTGACCCTCTGTTCGAGTGACCACAGCAAAGGCAGCTGGGTAGTATAAGTCATATCTCATATCGCGGGCCAAGCCCATTAGCGTGTTCCTCCATGTGATGTCATATTCTTAATTGTTCTGAGGCAGCAGCAGAAACAGCGCAATCAGCTTAGCCTTTTAAACCGGCTCTGCTGGTGGCTGGGCAGAATCCCCAGGAAAGGGCTTTGGAAATAGGGGCGTACTTCATAAGCAATTGAATCACACAGAGATTAAATTAACTGGCCTTGCAGGATCAAACTTTATCTGTGTGGGAGGATTGGAAGCGCAGAATCAATATGCACGTGAGGCAGCGTGCGGCAACGCAGATTTCTTTTACGAGTCTCATACGATATTTACAGCTCAAATTGAATGCTGCTGTCTCACCGCGAAAGAGACAAAACGCCCTCTTAAGGGGAATCCGGTCGAATGAAAGCACGATTATTTAGAGATGACCTTCTCTGCTGGTGTAATTCATCGGTATCGTCCAAACTTTCCTTTCGCGGCACATCCTCGGAACAGAAGACGTGCCGCGCGAGATCACGTCGTCAGGTGTCTGTGTATATAAAGTGTCATGTCTTTATACTGTATATACTGTGTACAATTAACATAGACATTTGAGACATTTGAGACATTTAGCTCATTACAGTAGACCTGCAGCCTCCGAAGGTGACAATAATCTACACCTTCAGATTTGAGAAGTGGTAAAAGTGTTTGAATTATTTATGGCTCTCCATACAAAAGTGCCTGAATGAATATGTATTAAAAAAAGTTCTTCCCTACAAGTCAGTACTTATATATATAAACTTATGGGGAATGGTCAAGTTTTAGAAACTGTACTTTGTTTTTTTTTTCCTGCTCGTTAACACAAACATCTAATCAGCCAATCACATGGCAGCAACTCACTGACACGGTCAACACAATCTGACTGAACATCAGAGTGGGGAAGAGAGGAGCTTTAAGTGATCTGGCTGTTGGTGCCAGATGGGCTGGACTGAGTCTTTGTGAAACTGGTGATCTTCTGGGGTTTTAACAGAGAAAATATCCAGTGAGCAGCAGTTATATCTGGGCGAAATTGCCTTGTCGATGTCAGAGGTCAGAGGTCAGAGGAGAATGGCCGGACCGGTTAGAAAGTCAACAGCAGAAGATCTCTGAACGGAGAAGAGATTCTTAAAGCAGATGGACTACAGCAGCAGAAGACCACACCAGGTGCCACGCCCATGAGGCGACAATTCTCATTGGCTCACCAAAACCGGAATTGGAAGACGTTACATTGTTCGGTAAAAAAAAAATGTTTGCGACATCGTGTTAGGGCTATTCATCCAACGGTGTTCAAACGTCATTTCATCAATGTCATTCTAACTTCTGTACTTTCGTAAACATCCATAACGTTGCCAAATGAACATCACCACAATGTTTTAACAACCAGAAATTCCTGCAGGGGAAAGCGGAACTTACACAAATGTTATTGACAAAGAAACGACGCAGAATAGACTAACAAAAGGCTGAGAAAGTATTTTTTTTCCTCTCATTTGGACATTAATGGTTCCCTCTCGTGGCAATCATTACCGCTGTTCCTCTGACTCACTGGACAGGACTTAAAAGAAGAACTGTTTCCCCAGAAGAATGAATGCATTACATCGCCAACACTTTCCCCGCTTTCCATTTTAAAAATAATTCCGTCTGCTTGAGATACCGAAGCTCATTTAGTTGGGAGATGTGATCAGCAGACACGCTGGTAAAATACACTCGAGGCGTCGTTACCACCATTAATTCCTCCACGTGTTTTAATTGAAGTGTTTGCTGACTCGGCGATGCGGTTCTTAGTTTTCTGAATGTAGATGTCCTGCTTAAACTCGCTAATTGTCCGAATATCTCTCCTAACGTATAAATCGCGTTGTGCTTTTCAGACCCAATAAGTAATTGAAGAGCCGCTAATGACATCACACTGTGTGTTTGAATGGCCACCAAAACAATTTGAAGTCAGTAAAGGAAAATGCTTTGTGATGATAGCGTTTTTTTTTTCTTTCTTTCTTTTTCTTCTTCTCCTTTTACTTGTCAGTTTTTCCTGGGCGTCAGGAACCAAAGTGGCCCTTTTGGTCTGTTAATGTAGCGTGAAATAAGTGGTGGTGCGGATCGTCAGCGAGGAGTCGCCTGCACAGCGCTGGCTGATTCCTATCAGCCCTCCATGCTGAGCAATCATATTGTGCCGCGGTCTAAACGAAGCACAGTCCGATTTTTCAAAGCACCAAACTCATCGAGCTTACAGCTTCCTTCTGCCGTGTGTTTTCACTGCTTTCAGTCGCACACGCGCACATCGAGGATCGTTAGAACGCCGTCTGTGAACGTATAGCGAGCTGGCGAAATGCAGGGGGGTTTGGGGGGGTTGAAAGTCATTACGTTGTTCCACCTTGGTCTCCCCTTTAGAGTGCATGAAATTTTCATGATAGTGATAATTACCCGACTGGTGCAAAGTGCTCTTTGCTCCCATTGCAGATCAAAGTAGCTGGTGGAGTAAGAGACGCTGGTGCTACCTCTCGTGGCTTTGTCCTTGCTTTCTCCTCCATCTTGCTGAATTTTTCATCATTTATTATTGGGAGTCTTTGATGTCTCGACCCATTATGGGCTGTTTAGCCAGCCGGCGCATTCAGCACATGAAATGGCTCCTACGCCGGGTTTTTAGTAGTGCCGCCTTTCAAGAGCCACCAGGAAGCACCAAGAGGGCTACATCAGTCAAACACGTTAAGTCCCTCAAAGCAAAAAGGATTACTTTTCTGTTAAAAGCAGCCACTAATGCTGCGATGTTTGAGCGTGCCGATGTAAACAGCATGATTGACAATGATAGTATAGCAGTCATGCGCCGTGGAGTCTCGCACCTCACGCCAGGTGAATTCTAATCTCTCTTTTTTATTTATTTTTTTCCCTTTTTCCCTTTTAATCAAGACTCTATAGCCAGAAAGCTGTGAACCAGGAATGTACAGCTCCATAGAGAGTTTGTGTGTGTGTGTGTGTGTGTGTGTGTGTGTAGAGAGAGAGAGAGAGAGACAGTAAATAAAATGCCATAAGAATAGAGCCATCCAAATGAAGAACTGCAGGATGTCAGTATTCCCTCCAGTATAGCAGACCAGGCGGCATAAAGCACACACACACACACACACACACACACACACACACACACACACACACACACACACACACACACACACACACACACACACACACACACACACACAGGAGGACAGAACGTGGTCAGGGGAGGACCGCCGAGCCATTTTGTAATGCACGACTTATCATAAGTGAATCTTTTCTCATTAACCTGAACAGAATATTGGCTGCATATCCAATTGAATTGTCTTGTTTAGTGATTTGCATTTAGACTTGCTGTCTTATTAGTATTACTGTTATGAAACGTTAGACATTGCACTAGTCTGAATCATTACCATTAATTTTACTCCAGCCGCTTTTTAAATTGGCTGAATGTTTCGTTATAAATTGGCTTCGGAAAATGACTGCGAATAAAAATACAGGAAGCTTCCCAGCTTGTACACGGACATGTTTAAACCAGAGGTGTCACAACAGCGTGTTATATTTTCCGTAACTGACACTGAAACATTGATTAATCGCTGATCCTGATACCCATCTGATATTGCTCCAAGACCGCGCTTTAATCTCTAACACTAAAATAATTCATATTAATACACTAGCTCATTCATTCTCTATACTGCTTATCCTGTACAGGGTCAGAGGGGACTGGAGCCTATCCCCGGGGACTCGCCGAACTAGGTGGGGGTACAACCTGGACAGGGTGTCAGTCCATTGCAGTGCGCGCACACACACACACACACACACACACACACACACACACACACACAGACTCCGGAGAGGGACTCGAACCATTGATCCTGGAGGTGCGACGCCACAGTGCTAATCACTACACCATCACGCGACCTAAAACTCATATAAAACAGTATAAAGCAGGAATATACTTTTTTTTTTTATGAAAAAAAACAGCTCTTTATATGTAAACAGTTCCCATTAATTAAAAAAGGGCAATCTTTGCACTCATTTCTCCCTATACAGTATATCAGATCTCCCTTTTTTTTTTGCTAGTTCCAGTCTAATCCTGGTACTGGGTATTGGATCAGTTCCATCTCTAGTTAAAACTTTGTCAGCTGCACATTTTGTGCATAGCAAAAAGAAAAAAGTATGAATATGTAAAACAGATATAATTTGTTTTTAAACTCAAGCTTTCAAGCTTTTTTGTAAAGTCACATGAACAGATGTTAACAGCTTTCCCATTCATCCTCAAAGCAGAGGAGAGTATCAGGCTTGGGATCCCACAGGAAACAAGGGAAAAACATTGCCTGTTTGTTTTTTCTATTTGTTGTTGGTCAGATATGAAGCTCACAGGACGAAGAAATTCGAACTAACATGAGAGAATATTGGGTGATGGTGACGTCCTGCTCGATCTGCTTGGCTCTTGGTCACTGTTGTTTAAATGATGAAATTAGTACTAAACTAGGTTTGACGGGAAAGCACTGCTCCAGGTGAAAACAAGAATGAACACATGGGAACGTTCAGAATTCACTCATTAGTGTCAGGAATTAAAATAAAAAAACATCTTCAAAGCTCCCGTTTGATCCTGAGCTTGCGTGGAGCATCACACTTTTCTGGGTCTCTGGTTTCCTCTCACTTCCTAAAGCCATGCTGCTGTTTCCCAGGATAATTGAAGATGAATGAATGGATGAACTATGATTCAACTGATCATTTTAGGCATGTGACAGGAACATTAGGCTTTTACCTGCTTTATATACCAGTAACCTGGTGACATCATCACAGGCACCCAAAGCTCTCAGTGTTGAGACAGAGGTCAATGTTGCCCATTATAGCATGGCACCAGAACAACCAGTGCAACACATCAGCCTAAAACTGCCAACCCGGCCTTCAAACCCACCAGACCCCAATCTGACAAACAGGTCTGATCCACAGAAACTCCATCGTGCAACCCACAGCACCCAAAGGAACCACTCCCAACATCCTGTTGCCGGACAACAGCACCCCCCAGAGGCCGTGCGGAGTCATGTCCCGAGGGTCCAGAGCTGCCCAGGAACCCACACAATATTAGTCATTTGCGTTGTGATGTTACGGCTGATCGGTGTAATCTCTCTCCCGTCCCTTTATGAAGAGGTGTACAGTACAGTATCTCCTACTAATATTGCTATTCATTACTTATTTGTCTAACTTGATTAGTGATTTCCGATGCTGGGAACCGTGAATAATAAACTGATCCTCTGCAGCAGTGGTAGGTCTTACTCTTCTCCACATCTTGGCCTTTAATGCTTTTTGTGTCCACGCTTGAGAATCCACTGCACAGCCAAAGTTCTTGCGGTTTTCAGGATGAGCCGATCTTCATGCCTTAAAGTAACGCTGGGATGTTATTTCTATTTACTTAATGACATAATTCCATGTGTGTTATTTCACAGTTTTGATGTCTTCAGTGTAGAAAGTGGAGATAAAAGCAAAGTCATAAAGAGGTGTGTCCATACTTTGTCCTGGTACTGTATAACAGTATATAGATATTTACATTTTTTTAGCTTCTGCCTGTTGATTTTTTCCCCCTTGAGCCGACACCTCGTTTCTGAATCGATGCCGTTGGCCTGGTTGGACGTTCTAATGACGAATGACGTCGGGTGATTTAATTCAATCGGAGCGATTTGTATGGCCCACTCGTAATGCACCTGCTCGCTGCGAGGGCTTTGCTTTATGAAGTTAATTATTGAGAACTTCTCATCAGTCAGCCGAGGCATCCAAAGGGCAAGCCTGCACCCCCCCCAACCCCCCTCATTCCCCCCCCAACCCCAGGCCTTGGCTCACATCCGTCTTCGTCCACTCCGCTCTTAAATAAATAAGTCTGTTGTCACTGCGGGAGCACAGGGAGCCCAGAGATTCCAGGCAGGATTACAGTTAGCACAAAAGCACCCACATATCTCTTCCTTTGAGGCTGAAAGCTACCCTCATCCGCAGAGGCTGTTTTAAGGTTGCTTTTGATTAAAAGCTCTCATGGTGCACAGCGTCTGCTGAAAGAAGCAGAGCTTTTCAGTAACCGGGGTGGCAGGTTGCCATGGAGTGACAATCAACCATGAAAGGGCTGGGAGGAATCACCCCCCCCCCCCCCCCCGAACCTTCTGAACCACTCACACGTACACTGAAATATGTCTCTTTTCTGTACTTTTCATGCTTTTTGACACTTTTTACATCTCATGCAGTTCATATGCTACCAGCCCTTAGATAGTTACTCGTTCATTAATTCATTCAACACTATAAAATAACACACACATGCAACTACCCAAATAGTGAGAAAGCTAATCACAACTATCTTATACCTCATTAAAAAAATTTCTCTTTGTACAGTCTTGGCTTCATCTCCACCAGGTTCTTTTCCTTATTATCTGCTCCATCTTGCTGATTTTTATTTTAATTTATTATTGGATGTCTCTGATGTCTCTACCTATTATGGGCTGTTCAGCCATCCAGAGCACACGAGTTAAGCTTGCAGTCAAGCGGCTGGACACAGCAAGGTTTAAAGTCTGAGCTGATAATTCTCAGGGCTAAATGAAAATTTTCAGCACCTGAAGCCATTTTGTAAGATTTGGATCAGAAACTTACATGTTTAAGGAGTAGTTGTAGATTTAAGCCTTAAAGTTTATTTAACAGAAGCAGGTGATTTGAAGGGGGAACGAATCACCAGAGCACAAATAAGAAGCTCATTATTCTCTCTCTCTGATTCTCTCACGTTTACAGCAAAGTTCAAAAGTTAATCCGGACACCTGGCAGGAAACGAGTTAAGTGGATTCGGATATGTTTTAAGTTGCAGGCGGCATGCCGAGGGCAGGACGAAGTCCTTCTGAATTGTTTCTATTTTTTAAATATGAATGCCCAGAAGTTTGTGGACACCTGACCATCACACCCATGTGTGCTCCTTCTCCTTTGAAATACTTGGTTGGACAGGATGTCCCAGCATGACAGTGGCCATGTGCACAAAGCAGACTTTCCTTACATGTGACTAGTTCTGGTTAGCTGCATAACTCTTTTCCAAGGAAAGAACTAGAGGTAAATTTGTACAAAACAGATCGTAACTTTTGAACAACTTGATTTAGCTCAGTCAGACAGCAAAAGCTTCATATGAGCCTCAGCTCCACTTTGGAATGTATTTTTGCACTGAATGTGGAATGTTTGTGGAAATTGGTCCTTATTACTTACTTTGTATTCACATGCTGGATTACAAATTTCACCGTTGCTCTGCAGAGAAGGAGAACTAATCAAGGTACAAGTTATATCTCAGTTTTGATTTAAGAGAGCACAGAACCCCAGGGGACACCTTTGTGGTGAGCTGGAACTTAAACTGTACACCAGATCCTCCTCATTCAACATCAATGTCTGATCTCACTAATGATCTTGTAGCTGAATGAACACAAATCCTCAGGGCCATGCTCCAAAATGATTGGAAGGGCTTCCCAGAAGAGTGGAGCTCATTTAAACACATACAGTGGAACCTCGGATTGTGAGTGACTCGGTCTATGAACGGTTTGTAAGACAAGGCAAAATTGTAAATAGATTTTAACCTAATAAACGAGCGAGGTCTTAACATATGAGTAGTACGCAGGCGCTTTGTCTGCAGAGGGTCACATGATCACAACTGAGCCAATGGTTCTTCTCTCTCTTGTGCTGTGGGATTGTGGGTAATCATCTCCCATGCCCAGTCACAGTGCACATGCGTCACTCATATAGTCAACATTTTGAAGTGTGCGTGAAAGCCTTACACACACTTCAAAGGTGAAGTGTGGGCTAATTTGTTTTATTTGTACTTTATGTTTTGAATTAATGATTTTTATTTGAATATTTTTGGGTTAGTTTCCATTATTTCTTATGAGGGAAATTTGCTTTGATATACGAGTGTTCTGATATACAAGCACACATGCAGAACAAATTATGCTCGCAATCCAAAGTTCAACTATATATATATATATGTAGCTGACTATGTGCTTGTTAAGACAATGAAAGAGGACAACTTGGCAGCTCAGAAAAACTCAGCAGGAAGTTCTATCTGCTGAAATGTAAGTAATGTATTTTCAAATTACTGAAAATTAGTTCCTCCATATGATTTTATTTTTTGATCATATTTGTTAATAAAAAAGAGATCCGGTTCTATTCTATATACTGTGTGTGTGTGTGTGTGTGTGTGTGTGTGTGTGTGTGTGTGTGTGTGTGTGTATAAAATGAATTTACCATGAAATTGAAAATGAAAACCTGTATTTTTTTATTACAAAAAGAACAACCACAAGTCCAGCTGTCAAATATAATATAACATGATTTTATTGGAGACACCACGCATATTTTCCAGAGACAATGTAGCTAACATATACAGTAAGATGAATTAATTTTAATTCGACAACATGTCACAGTGAGAACTACTGAGATAAATACGTGTGTGTGTGTGTGTGTGTGTGTGTGTGTAGTGATGCAAAAATGACTGATAACTGCTTGATGTTAGATTAGGAGAATTTATGAATAATACAGAATTAGCTTGCCAAGTCTGCTACAGCACGATCACTTCAATCATTCTTAGCACGTTTCAGGTATCAAAGGTCATGACCAGTTAGGAGGAAGGGGAAGAATAAATGAGGATAGAACCAAGTGCTGGGGTCTGTCTGCAAATCTCCTCCATGTGTAGTGAGAGAGCGAGAGAGAGAGAGAGAGAGAGAGAAGCAAAAGAAAGGTAGAGAGAGAAGATATCTGTCATTAGCATGTTTATCCCTCATCCTGCCTTTCTGTGACTGGAAGCCTCTGTCAGTTACGGCAAAAATGCGGCACATCCAACTCCAGTTCCTCACTGCATGTGTGGAAATATGCACGCGCACACACACACACACGCACACACACGCACACACACACACACACACACACACACATCTTGCTGACGGGGGCCGACAGAAGTGTGTGTGTGCAGACAGAAAGCAATCTGCCCTGAAAAGTAGGATCAAGCTTGAGATTTTATATAGAACATATTGAAACACTTTGGGAATGGAGTTTAGAAATGTGTGTGTGTGTGTGTGTGTGTGTGTGTGTGTGTGTGTGTGTGTGTGTGTGGAACACTTAAATCTGTAGGGAGTGTGTGTGAAGGCTGGATGTGGTGAAGTGAACTTACAAACATTACACAGCAGCCTGCTGCGGTGGTGGTGAAGCAGATTAATTTAGCCGTGAAATGAAGTAGAAAAATGTCAAACCATTAAAAAGTGTTGACTTTTATTTCTTACTGAAAAGCTCATCAGAGCAACTCGTGACCTGTTACATGCTTAATTTGCTTGGGGGGGAAAAGGGGGATATCATCATGTGGCTATTCACTGAGGTTAGTTTAGATATGGCTTTGGGGTCTGATGAAGAAGGAGATGTCCTGGGAATATGTATTCCTGCTCCTGCCTACTCCCAGAGGAATTTTGACCAATCCCAATCCATCCCATAGACACCATGAACTAATCCCACCCACCCACTAGAGACGATGGACCAATCCAACCAACTCCACCACACACTTTGGACTATATATTAAACCAATCTCGCCCACCCTCACAGACACTACCGACCCATCTCGCCCACCCTCACAGATGCCGCAGTCCAATCCCATCCAGTACTACAGACATTATAAAATAATCCTTATAGTAATCCACAGACCCTAAGGACCGATCCCTACCTCACTGTGGACCAAACCAGCTAAAAAATGGAAAAAAAAAAAATGATGCATGATTAAATGAAGGAATGCAGGAATGTGTTGCACAGCATAACATCATGCTAATGAATGTAATCTTTATTTGTCCTGAGAGTTTCATTTGAACATCTGCTCCCCACCAACAAAACAGAAAATTTTCATTGAGACCTGCACACCTCTACCTTAGACCTCATTGCTTTTATTCCAAATGACTTACCACCCTTTTTACTTTTTCCATTTCATATTGAGTGCTCTCTCTCTCTCTCTCTCTCTCTCTCTCTCTTGCACTCTTCCCTGTAAACAACTAGTTGGGGAAGAAAAAAAAACAAAATCTCAATCTGAATGAGCACACTTTGTAAGAAGGGTATTTAAAATCAGATCTCTCAACTTCAACACAATTTCCGTTAAGAATCACAATTAATTGTGAGGTCCATTTGTCATGCAAATAGACCAATGAATAATGCATGCATTTAAGCTCATGAATAACTAATCTATGGAATTGCAAAGCACATTAAAAGACAAATATAATTAAAGGTCTATAATGGTTAAACCAACTTTTGTAATGGTGGTTTGATGGTGTCTTTTTTTTTGAGAAAAACAAATTGCTGATTAGAATTCCGCACGCACCAGTGTTTAATTCCTATAGACACTCCAGGTAAGCTTTGTCTCACATGCAGTGCGTACTAAAGTAGAAATTCGATCCAGAATTATCCTGCATAAATTCAGGCAGTGGTATAAAACTATAGGGGAAGAAGTTACTGCCTCAAGGAATTTATAAGTATCTCTGGATCTTGTTCACGAACAGGGAGCAGAGTGGATCGAGAGATTGACAGACGGATTGGTGCTGTGTCAGCAGGTATGCGGACGTTGTAACGGTATTTTGTGGTAGAAAGAAGGCTGAGCTGAAAGGCGAAGTTATCGATTTACTGGTCAGTCTTCCTAATCAACCAGTCAACCAGTCTAATCCTTCTTTACAGTGTGGCTGGTCTCAGGTTAAGAGAGAGATAGTAAGGAGCTCGGACATTCAGGATGAGCTCAAAGTTCACTCTCTGGGCCTCCAAGTCACAAGGGGCCAGGTACAGTATGGTCATTCAGGCATCTGATTATGCAGAGCAGTGACAAGGAGGGGAGGTTATTATTATCTACAATCTACTCTTGGAGCACATGGATATTCCCATGGAGGAGTTGGAGGAGAAGGCTCAGGCATCGCTGCAGCCCCTGTGACCCCCAAACTCAGATAATCAAAAGAAAATGGATGGATGCATGGATGAGTGACTCACCAGAAAGGGAACAACACATCAGTGGTCCAAAATTATATAATGTACAAATAAAAGAATAATAAAAAGTCTATGTAGGGCATTACTGCATATTTTCTCCACTCGAAGTAGGGAAGAAAGCGAGAGGGGCAAAAAAGATCTAAAATCACAGCAGTGTTATAATCACAGAGTTTAATTCAATTAAGTTTTGCAATAATAATTCATCAGTCACTGAGCGCAGCCAGCAGCATGCAGCACCTAAACATCCTCAGGTTCAACTCCTATTGGAATCAATTGAAGGCCATGTTTACCGTGAACATCTTTGCAAAATAAGAAGAAAACACCGTACGCACTGTATATATGGTACGGTAATAGCGGATCACTGATTACAGAGAGTTCAAATCCATCTCGCACATAAATATCACTCATTGCACCTGGAGACGGAGTTCCTAACAATCAACTTGACGGGTGAATTAGAAGCTGAATGGTTGAACGGCTCCACCATGTTTGGTTGTTCGGTGACTTTGCAGGTGCAGGTACAGGTGCAGGAGCTGAGCCCTGTGGAGTTCAGACTGTGAAGATAAATGGCACCTCTTGGCCTTGTGCAGCAGAAAAGAGCTCAGGAGCTGCAGGCCATGGTGCAGCACTGAGCTCTGAACCTTTTAATCAGCTTCTTTCACTGCATTCCAGCAGGAGGGGATCATAATGCTATGCTTGGGCTTTGTTTGAATCACCCACCTGCGATGCTTAATGACGGCTCTCTCTCAGTTTCCTTTATAAGGAAATATCTGACACAGAAATACAAAACTATAGAAAAATCTAAAAGACATTTTATGGACATGCTCTGAACACAGTGCAGCTCTTTAAATATTCAGCTGATTATTTAAATGTGCACAACAATATTTGTGCTTTTTTATTCCAGTCATAGTACATATTGTTCATGAAATTTCTACTGAGAAATCACAAGTGCAGCTACATTAACTTGTTTTTAAATTATCGAGGTCTCGGTTTGTGCCCACTCAATTCAAGTAACCAGTGTAATGGTTATATCAACTCAGTAATCCATAGAACAACTTTCTGATTTGGGGGATGTAAAGTAAAATCTTTTTTTTTTTTTTTTTTAAATCACAAAATCACAGCCTTCCACCTGTGCACCATTATACCCCTGTTTGAGAATGACTGTAATAAAGCAGCGGAACGTAAAAGTCTACCGTATCTGCTCAGTTGACTCTCCACTACACTAAGTTTAGCCCTGAGAACCTGGTAATTTGTGTGTGGGAAATGAGTGGTGGTGTTCTGAAATATGGAAGGACTACCATTATGACCAAATACGCTTCCTCAGTTGACTGGAAATGAATGGTTGATTGGTGAATCCTGATTTAATCTCGCTCACCTGCTTCAGTTCCACGTCACTGTTCACAATCAGAATAGAGATTTCAACATAAAACTGTGTGGTTTTAAATCTAGAGTTCAGTAAGTTCTGATCTATTCCGGTGAATTTTGGTGAAGTAGAATGTCTTTGTAGTTGTTAATGTATCTGATACTATTGCATTTTATTAAATGTCCCATTAAATAATTATAGATTTATAGATTTAATAGAAACAACGAACAGATCAAGGAGAGGCGTTTTTTATTTTGCATTCTCAAGGCAATTCCCTGACCTTGAACCGGTCAATGACCTGAAATTGGTAAAACACCCTGATAAGTGGCCCTTATTTGGTAAAACACAATGATGAGGGGACACAAATTGGAAACACACCTTATTGTGGGGTCTCAAATTAGTGAAACACCATGAGGAATGCTTCCAAATTGGTAAAGCATCCAGATGAGGGGCCCCTAGAATAGACTCTAGAATAGACTGTTGGAGGCCACATATTGGTAAAACTCCAAATTGGTAAAATGCTCCATTGACAACCCTAAATTGGTGAAGGACCCTGATGAGGGGCCACAAGTTGGTAAACACCATGATGGGGGTCCTAAGTTGGTAAAACACCCAGATGAGGGACCCCTTAAATTGGTTATACACACCGAGACGAGTCTGCCATATAACCAAGACCACATACAAATTCTTTTCATGAAAAAAAAAAAAAAAAACACCAATCAATTTTTCTGAACCAAGCAATGGTTGGGAAACGGAATTGTAGAGATGTACAATGACGCACAGCCAAAAACACACTGACTTACAATGTTTACTGCTAACAAGCTGCCACTGCAGCTAACGAGCTACTACTGTAGAGCACGGCTCACCTCCAGGGGCGGGACACATATCACCCTAGAGAACATGTAATTGGATAGTCACAAAGTTTTGACTCGGATATGAATCATCAAAACAGTTTGCTTGTTTTCCTGGAAGTGGCAAACTGTAAAATTCAAATGAGAATATCTCCAACAAATTCTTTAACATACATCATATTGTTGTCCGTGCTATCCATGGCACAGGTACAAAAACTCTGAAGCAACAATTCTGATTTCACGGTCACTAAAAACCATGTGGATAGACACTCGCACTCATTTGGCAGAAGAAAGAAAAAACGAAGGTGTATGTCTATTGATTGATCATGAGTAAGCCGTTTATCCTCAGCGAGGTCGTGTTAGATCTTGAGCCTTGAGTGTGAGGCAGGAAATACACCCTACGTGGGATAAAAGTTCCAGACCGCATTTACATTCCTATACAAACTACAATCCGCCTAGCAGCACGTTTTCGGGAGGAGTGAAGGGGAACCCATGCATGCAGGAAGAACATGCAGTGACCTGAGCTCAGGACAGAAGCAGGAGCCCTTGGACGATGAAGTGACGGTGCTAATTAGCTTCTCTTTTTGCATCCATGAATATTTTATGGTTGAGCGAATCTGATTTTGTTGCACAATCACAGAACGATGGTGGTGGTAGCACCAGATACGCTTTACTCACAGATCATAAAGAAAAGAGAAATACGATCAGAAGATGAGAATTAGCTGATGAGGAAGGCACTTCTGCTAAGCACTGTTGGCAGGCTGGTTACACTTTTAAAAATAAGGGTTACTCTGGGGTCCTTTGGACAGTTATAGGGAAGCATGTGAACCTTTTAAATGGTTCGAGGCGTAAGCATCTCTCATGTTGAATCTGTTCATTTCGTCTGTAAACACTCTGTCAGAGTAAAGCGGTGGCGTCACAGTAGTTTGAGGGAGAAAACTGTATCCACCGTCACAGTAGGAACCTTTTAATTAGATGTTTAGTGAGGATGCGCGATGGGCCGAGATTGTGAAATTTCAGGTAAACATAGTTTTACATACGGAAAATCGTTTGTTGCCGTGTCCTTAATTATACCTCACCATCCCACAAAGCGCGGAAAAAGCTTTCTGCTGAGCCATCGTATTACAGAACACTGCGTTTTTCTTTCTTTTCTTTTGAATCTGCTATCACCTGTTGATGTGATGAGGCCATTTGGTTTGGACCGGTTTAAAGAACTTGACAGTTAAAATGAAACTTTCAGCAAAGCCCAGAGAAAGTTTTTTACTGATATGAAAAAAGTAGCCAGAGTGAGAGACTTTAAAGTAAGCCAAACTAGGTCATGTTTACTGTGCCATTCCTTGTATGGAGGATTAAATTAAAATTAGGATAAAGAAATATGCAGAGGCATTGCATTTGCAGTCAGTGTGTCTGAAATCAGAGCTCAACTTGAAAATATTCATCCCTGACTTTTTTTTTTTTTTAATCATTTAAAAAAAAAAAAGAAATCTTCCATATCCATGGCATGTTTGCTCCCTGTGTACTGCTGTTACTTTTTAAAACCTTCATTTCAAAAGCTCTGCAATTGTAATAAATCCAAACATGAGATAACCGATCATATAAACCGGTATTATTGTGATGAAGCAAAATGCATGTGTCGACAGACACATCAACATGTCGTCACCAGTCTGGGAATATTACCAAGTCTCTTTAAAAAGGTGCCAAATTTGCAATATGCAAAGATTTTCTAAAGTAAAACCTCGCGGGGGAACGTCTGCCAAAAGCCTGAACACAGCTAACCTCATTCGCCACTTAAGAACAACGCAGCGTGAATCATTTGAGTATGAAAAGTTCTCCGCAAAGGCAGCAGCTAAGTCTCGTAAGTCGACCCTCACGCGCACACCTGCACCAGAAGCCCTGAAAAAGCTCAAGCCTTAAAAAGACTAAAACCTTTATCACAGAAATAATCATGAAGAGAGGAACACAGAGCGGTTCCCGGTTCTTGCCGGGGTTCACCTCAGCGCTCCACACGTGCGCGAGAGACTCTTCAGTACGGCTGCACACATTCTGGATGAGAAGAGGAAAAGTTTTGCTCTTTAGTTGAGCATACTGTAGACTATATACTGTAGATTATATACTGTAGATTATATACTGTAGATTATATACTGTAGACTATATACTGTAGACTATATACTGTATTCTATACTGGACGTCTACTGGTTTCAGTTTCTTTATAATCTACAGGAAATAATAAGAGAATGAAATATGTTTCATATGTTGACTTGAAGAAAAAAAATGACAATTTCTCAGATCCAAATGGCAAATAAATAAATAAATAAATAAATAACACTACACACTAAACTGAACACGTTAGATGGCAGATCCCAGTAACACACAACGAACGCGATCTGTCGATTCTGATTTCTTTGATCAGGGATCGGTGATTGGCCCCAAAAAACCCTGATCAGATAACGTCCACTCATATTACACAGTTTATATGTCATAAGCAGCCTTTTGATTCCTTTTTATTGTTTTAAACAAGCATAGACACACGATCATCACAGCCAGATGTTAGAACAAGTTTGGAAGCTGAATTGCAGACAAACACCGCATTCATGCTGTGAAATCCTGAAACCCTTATTCAGAGGTGTGAGGTTATTATAATACAAAGTAAGACTACATCTGGTGACGATCAACAAGGACGTATGGGTGCGATGGTCGGGTGTCCACATACTTTTGGTCATATTTGAGCAAGTTACTTGTGTGAGAGGAAAATAGAAAGAGATTCAGTTGCCATTTTTGGATATTATGCCGTAAAAATGTCCTCAGAAAAAGAGCAAAGCCTAGACTGTTTTTTATAAAGTATTAATCGCCCGTTTACACTGAAATAGCTTATTAATGACGCGACAAGTCCAAATGGCTGGTGCGTTAATGGATTTTATATAAATAAGTATAGTTTGCAGTAGGTGCATTTACATGGACTCTAAAGTTCTGCTGATAATCAGAGTACCAGTCCAATCAGAACAGAAGCACATCATGTGGCCAAAAGTTTTGAGAATGACACAAATATTAGTTTATTTGATAGCAACCCATTCTTTCATAATCACTTCTTGGAGTTTGTCAGAATTAGTAGGTTTTTGTTTGTCCACCCGCCTCTTGAGGATTGACCACAAGTTCTCAATGGAATTAAGATCTGGGGAGTTTCCAGGACATGGACCCAAAATTTCAACGTTTTGGTCCCCGAGCCACTTAGTTCTCACTTTTGCCTTATGACACGGTGCTCCATAAGCACTGGTGGCACTCCGATCCCGCAGCTGAATCCTCTTTAGGAGACGATCCTGGCGCTTGCTGGACTTTCTTGAACGCCCTGAAGCTTCTTAACAAGAATTGAACCTCTTTCCTTGAAGTTCTTGATGATCCTATAAATTGTTGATTTAGGTGCAATCTTAGTAGCCACAATATCCTTGACTGTGAAGCCATTTTTATGCAACATGTGTTTCTTTGCAGGTCACCATGGTTAACAATGAAAGAACAATGATTTCAAGCATCACCCTCCTTTTAACATGTCAAGTCTGCCATTCTAACCCAATCAGCCTGACATAATGATCTCCAGCCTTGTGCTCGTCAACATTCTCACCTGAGTTAACAAGACGATTACTGAAATGATCTCAGCAGCTCCTTTAATGACAGCAATGAAATGCAGTGAAAAGTTTTTTTTCGGGATAAGTGAATTTTCATGGCAAAGAAGGACTATGCAATTCATCTGATCACTCTTCATAACATTCTGGAGTATATGCAAATTACTATTATAAAAACTTAAGCAGCAACTTTTCCAATTTCCAATATTTATGTAATTCTCAAAACTTTTGGCCACGACTGTACACCTCAGTCGGAGCAGTCTGACCCGATCCAGGCAGATTGGAATGAGTTTTTAAACCGGGATGACGTGTGTAAACTTTTAATAATCTGTTCAACAGGTAAATATAAACACATGATCTGATTGTGTCACCAGTTCATACATAGTATAGGAGCTAACCAATCATCATGCAGAGGGAGGGGTTTATCGGAAAAAATAGGAGGTCTAATCTAACCTTAATTTATAATAAGAAAAATACTTCCTCTTCTATTTCTGGCAAATTTAACACGTCACATCAGACAGAACTTCTCTCTGCTTGTCAAAAATGTTACATTCTGATTAAATGCTTTGTGCATCTTATTGGATCAGCATGTAACAGTTCAGTCGGATTCTCAAATCGTAATGATTGCAATCAGATTGAAGAAATATTGTCACTGTATATGTAACCAGTGTGCGATGAGAAACATCTTGCTTTCTCCATACAGTCCTGGATGATGTAAAGATATAAAGTTCACTAAACACAAGATGGAGTCGAAATTACCGGAACAATTAGTGGAGCTCTTGAGGGCTCTCCAAGCCTGCACAGGGATTAATTGAATGTCGGCCTTTTAAGAACCTTACGGTATATACAGTATGGACATTTTATGACATGATCGAATAACTTCGAGGTTGTGGATAAGATTCCGTTTCCTAGAAGACACAAAGTGAACATTTTCTCTGGGGAAAAAAAAGCTTTCCTGGAATTCTGCTGAAATATATTTGCGGTGTTCGGAAGTCATCTGTGTTTAAATAGGGTTTGTGTTTTTGTGGCTTTTCTTTTTTTTTTCCCCTCTGCATTACCGTCATTGTTGCATTACCTACTGTAAGCCATTAGCAAACTACAAGCCAGGCAGCAAATCCAATTTGCAGTCTTTCACATTTTGTTTTGCATAATGGCCAAGCCAGATTTCTACAGAGTTTTGTACCTACCAGTTTACCTGGTGCATTTTTCATGTGACACATCATCGAGCAGAAAATGAAAGGTGATGGGTATGTTAATGCAAAAGAGTTGGCGTCCCCGTGAATAAAAGCCACAAAGAAGAACACTGGTCTTACAGTCACAAGCCTGCTGTAATTCAATACGAATACACCGCCACTGAGTGACATTTAATCAAGCCCGGTATCTCACTAGCTTCTTCTCGGTTGTTTTGCATTAAAAGCAACCCTGTGTGTAGCTCTTCACCCGTTCCTTGTGCCCGATGTTCTTCTTCGACTTTCGGGTTCTGACTGTTTATCTGGACGATTTTTGGATGCAAACTAAAACGGAAGGAAAAAAAAAAAAACCCTGAATAGGGTTGAGGACATCTTCCTTCTTTGTTATCGAGCAGCTGTATCAGATCAATTTAAATCTACTAATGAGACTCCGACGCGGCCCCTGCGCTCTCTTCCTCCCTCCCGTTTCGGTCTCTGGTGTCAGGCCTCTATGCTGCTCACTTTAATTGAGAATTAATTACTGATGGAGAGAGACGCTTCAAGAATCACATTATAGCAGCCCAGGAGGCGCGCCTCTCGACCCTCTATTCCAGTCCACACAGCTCCGTCTCAGCCTGGTGTGGAAAGCTTAATGCAGGAGGCTTTTTACACCCAGACCAGCGCCACGACGCATTATAAAACACCTTAAAGCTCACATCGACTGAGTGATTCAAGCCCGCAGTCAAAGGCTCGGGTCATCAACCTCCACCTGTGGTCTAATTTACACGGCCACATATTTCTTACGGATGACGTCGCGCTTAAACCCTTTACTTTCCTCGCGGTTCAGGAACATTTGAAAAGAATGACAGTATTGACTTGAGTAAATTATGCCCTTTAAAGCACCAGGTTTAAATCGCATGCTTTGTTCATTTAATCGAGAGCACCTGTAATTACTTATAATTGCTTTCAGTGTTTCGAACTGTTATATAAGCATCGTGAATGTATAAAACGATGACTCAGACACACAAAAGCAGTGGCTCTGCATATATATCGGCAGTAATTGCATTTCTCAGAGTAAAAAAAAAACATAATAAAAAAAGGCTGTGTGTGTGCCCACTTGCCTGTCAGCGAGGTGATGAGACTAATCTTATGTGCGATCATTTAACACAGCAAAGTATTTGGTGCATGGACCTTGCATATCATGATATTCCATTCCACACTTTTGGCCATTTGTTTATTTTACGAACCTGGGAGCCAGTGGTTGTTTTTGGAAGCAGGGAGATCTAAACCGGATCCAGCCCGGGCGGCTGCTTTTAAAAACGGCCTTCTGTTTAGAGACCACACCGATGCCATGCAGCTCCGGTGTCAGCTGTTAATGCTTTGAATGCTTGATGCATATTTTGGCTGTTAATGGTCCCTGCAGCAGGTTCTGGAGCGCTGCCGCGGCGCCCGTGCTGAATACGGAGCCGAGCGCTCTGCCGCAGCCAGGTCCCTCGAAAAGGTCAATGTTTCCCTTACGTCAGTGTGTTTTTCCGAGTCCTAAAGCCTGAAATGCTGCTGCCATCAGAGCTCTTTATCCGGCGTCTATGATCTTTCTAATCCACAGTCTTAACTTGTCAATAGAAATCTTGTCCCGTGCAGTGTTTCCGCTCTATCTGAAGGTCATTGGTTTGGTTTTGTTTTTTTGTTTTTTTTTGTTTTTTTAACACTAAATGCTGCATGTCTTTCTGTGGCTCCACAGCTAGACTGAAGTCTTTATCTTTATCTCGTTTTTCAGTGCCCTGCCTTCAGGTCATGAGAGTTCTATGCGTTTGTGTTCACAGCCAAAGCATCAGACGGATACCATGAGCATTTCAGCCGCGCTAAACTGCGCCCTTATTGGCAGCTGCGCCAGCAGAGCACGCCTTGGCTCGGCAAAGCACAAACTCCTTAATGGTGTTTAGAGGCAGGAAGAGGAGGCAATGTTCCTGCTCTCTCTCCGCGGGCTCCTTCTAGTCACATTCCTCATTAATTGCGTAAGCTCCGCTCTTCTCAGCAAACCCGAGAGTTACTACTGAGCATATTCATCTCGGTTTAAGGCTCGCAAGAGTGTCCGTAACCACTGAGCGTTTATGGGTGTTTACTACAGGAGCAAAATAGCCCCAGTATGAATTCATTATGATCGGGACCCGGGGCTCGGTTTCTCTCACTGGTGTAAACGTAGAGAGCGTAGACGCTCACATTTCCGATGCATGTCTGATTTGTAGCAATAAATGTTTCAGTGTGCGCAATGTAGATATGATATCTTAGCAAGACGGGCGAATTTCATCTACAGGAGGCGTTCAAGTCAAACTGGGAGAATTAAACTTCCCTTTATTTCTCTATATAATCCCCTTATACACTAATGCACTTATCACAGTGTTTCACAAGCGCTTGGACTCCATCAAGATAGAAAGTTTTCTCAGAACACCGGAGCCGTGATCGGACTGCCTGAGTCACATCTGAAACGCCGGCCTCCCAGGAACTCCTTTAACGGCCCAAACACGTGTAAATGTCTTGGATTGAGGTCAGGACTGTACGGGGGACGCGGCGATACCTCCCAGCTGAGTTGCTGTAATGTGCGAGTGGTGTTGATGAATGAGTGTGTGTACAGCTCTCACACACACACACACACACACCCACACACACACACACACACACAC
>QMIH01000726.1:31398-51644 GCA_003987875.1 Clarias batrachus
CACACACACACACACACACACACACACACACAGATGCACAGTTCCACTCGCCGAATGTTGACGGGAACGACTGCAGTGAGCTCGGAGCCACCTCGGCCCGGATCGTCACTCACAGACGTACCGCTGTATTTAAAACATTCGCGTCGTTCAGGTGTTTTACTGCGGATGAGAGTCTCATCACCGTACTGCGCTCTCACAATTGCTTTTATATCTTCATTCATGAGGAATTTCATTGTTTCATTCAGTCCCAGTTTGACTTGAACGCCCCTCGTAATATTGATGTAACGAATGTAAATCAAGTTTTTATGTAATTGGGTGTGTTTTTAGACTCTTCTTTCTAAAAATAGTTCCAAACTTTTGTGGAAAAACAATGGGAAAATTAGTTTTTATAAAAAATATGTAGAAATAGGTTTAATAAACCGGCAGTTTATCTGGTTTATTGTGTGCTTATGACAAGAAATTCCTTCTTAATTAATATAAATAATTAAAGGCATTTTTTCCTAAGAATATTTGTTCATTTTTTGAGCGCACTCTATCCAGTGCAATGTATTTCAGTATAATATATTACATTTTTTTTTTTCTTCTTTCCAGTGGCAAGGGAAAAAAGACTAAACCCACTTTATATTATAATGACATTTTTCATCAAGTACAGATTTCAAGAATTAGGTTTTTCTCCGTATTAAAATAAACTGCTGTAAAATGAATTAATATGTAAATGAACAAGTGCTTTCCTCCAAAGAGCGGCGTACCTCTAAAGGCCAATTTACACTTAATACACTACATGCATTCGCCGCGCCTAATGCCATTAATCAACAGTTCCACAATGCTCAGCGGTTATTAGGCGACACTGATTGGGTTATATTTCTCACTTTTACTTCATTTTTTTCTAACCATATGTCCATTTCAATCTAAGAGATTTCATTTAAAAAAATTTCACACATTTCTTTTCCTCCCCTTTGGGTGTCAAATTTTTTGCAGTGTCACCAGCTCTTCCCAAGAGCCTTCATCAAGGTATCGATCCACGACCAGAGGCAGACGGAGCCGCGTTGCATAGAAACGGCACCTCGTCTAGCACGTTTAGTGGAGCTCAGTGGAGCCGGCGTTAGAAGAGGGAAAAGAAAACATATAGTTCTGGTGTAATATTAAGCTGCTGCTTCGTTCTGTTCAAATGATTTTCCTTCCTGTTGCATATCGACTGTTCTACAGCGTTTCAGACTCAACATCCGATACCTGGTGTCTGGCTCGGCGTAGAGAACTTTTAGCTCTTTAGTGAAGCTAAATAATCATTTCTAGACAAGAGTGCCAATGCAGATTTGTTGACAACAGCGTATTGTATTACAAACAGCTTAGTACGTGTTTTTTCGGAAGCATTCATCATTTCCTGTTGCTCGTCGTGTGAACATTTGGCAATTCCAAAATGTCATTATGTGCATGTAATTTAAACAGGCTGTTCGCTTCTCTTTTCTTTATTCTATCAGACGCATTAAGATTCTGTTTTCATGTCTCTCCTGTCATTTTTTTTTTCACATTAAATTATAGGTTTAAAAAAAAATCTGTTGATAGATGTGACAGTAAAAAAAAAAAAAAAAGATGGTATTTGCTAAGAACAGAAATGTGTTGGTGTTTTTTTTTCTTTTTTTTTTTTCCGTCTGGTTATTTCATTTGGGGATGCAGCCTTCAAAACCCTCAATTTAATTTAAGATAAAAATCTTTTACATTCTGAATACTAAAACCTCTTTGTATTGATTAAAAAATCGATTTTTCGCAAAAGCAGCCAAGCCTACTGTGACCAAAACATCCATATTCACTTTCGTTTAAAGATAGAGATGTGATAACGGTTCATAGAAATGACGTTTGTGATCTGTGTGACAGCTTGTCGTTTTGCACCAGAACCATGCCCCAGTCTCTCCCTCACACACACGCACACGCGCACGCACGCACACACACACACACACTGCAGGTGGTTGTGCGCTGTTTTTTTAATGAGTTTCATTGGGAGAGACAGCAGAAGGTAGAGGAATCACATTTCCAGGACAACCTGAACCCTGATCAGTGTGCCAGAACAAATGTGCTCGGAAAGCCAGAGAGAAGATCCAGCACTGGTGCATGAACAAAATCACACAAACAAAGTGAAAACACCATGCCTGTGAGTAGCACTAGTTCCCCAGCGTTGCACAGAACCGACTGTACTTCAGCAGCATTAGGGAAAGTAATGGGCCGGCGAGAAAGCGCCTGAGACCGGAGGAGAGGCTCCAGCTTGCTCTTTAGAGGAATGCCCTTCTGCCCCAGCGCACATTAGGCGGGCTGGTCCAGCTGAGGTGACATAATTACAGCATGGGAAGCGTAATTACCCAAAGTAAAGAGAATAGTTGTGCCGGTGTGGTCGGATGTTAAGCTTTTTTGAGATCTCTGTGTTGGGGAAAAGCAAATCTCTTCATCCCTCAAGTGGATTAAATCATCTCTTTGAAGTAAGAACACGTTCGAGGGACAGGGACACGTTTCAAGTGTCTCCGAGATGGATTTCCCTAATAATGCAAGGAGCTGAAGTTGCAGTCGCATGCAGTATAAAGTTATATCTGCTCAATTGTGTCACATAAAGTCAAGCTCATGTCCGTCGTGTCTCTTTTAGACTTCTGAAGTCGTATGTGCAGCCGTTTCAGTCATTGCTCATCTTTCATTCAGTCTGGTTGACCTTTTAAAGACTATTTTTGTGTCATCCGTCTGAAAACCAGAGGCGTCGCATAACATAGGGATCACCGTCTGTCGCCTCACGCCGGCGTCGTCTGTGTTGGCCGTCGTCCGTCATCGTCACACTTTCTATCCGCAACTCCTCTCAAACCATTAATGGGAATTTGACCAAACCTTCAAAGAACCTTTATAAGCAAGCATAGATGTGCATTAGCTATTTTTTTATTCTAATAAATGATTTTGTTCTGAATAAATAAATTAATAAATAAAGGGGGAGGGTTCTTTTCAGAAGTCATACGTGTACACTACGTACGTAAGAGATCAGAACATTTTAAGCCGGAGAGAATGATACCAAAGTGTGCTCAGTCTCTCTCATGGCCGGGGGAAGTGTGAAGCCCTAGGCCTGGATGCGGTGCCAGTCCATCACAGGGCATGGGGCCCAAATAAACACCCTGAATAACACCTCATAACAAGGAATCCAAAACAGGGGTCTCCAGGTCGGTGTTTTCTGCTAAGATGAGAGGACACGAATGAAAAACTCTGAAAGTGAATTATGTTTTATTACCAAAAACTTCTTAACAAATTCTTGGTGGTTTGAGAGAAATGGTAAAGCAGAATGTAAAGTGTCATAAGCACTCCACAAGCAGGTCATGAACATCCTGAGACAGCTCGTAACGGTCCAGGGTGAGATCAGCACAGTTCATAGCAGAGTCTAAAGAACATTGTAAGTGATTTAAGAGTTCATAGTTACGTTCTGTAGATAAGACTGAGGGAAGACATGTGACATCACAGAGTCGAGAACCCAAAACCTTCAGGAATTTCAATACATCAAGCGCTCATGTGCACTTCAGGAATGTGGGGAAGAGCCGTAGCAGTGTTTGCCTCTTTTAATAAGTTAACCTACTTGGAACAATTATGATGGAGAAGCTGCAAGAGACAAAGCTGGAGAAGGTCAAACTGGTAGAGTACAGGAGATCTGGTGAACACTGGCACTGCTGCAGGAAACAGTTTCTGAATGGATGCTCCTAACACTTCATTTTAGGAAAACAACTCAGCGGTAAGCCAAATGTCCATGAATCAGTTAAGAGGATGGTCTACCAGTTGGATGTTTGTCCAGCGCAGCTCGTACTTCAGCATCAAAACAAGCTGGAGTTTTAAGCCAGGCGGTACGTTATCATTACTCTAAATACATTCCCTTCTCTACACTCAAGACTGTAGCACTTACATCATTCATCTTATCTTAATGGTACAGGGTTTCTTTTTCTTTTTTCACTTCTTCTCCTACTTCTTTTTCTCCTTTCTCTTTCCCTTCACTACACCCTTGTCACCGCAGACAGATGGAATATCAGCAGGTTAAATTATCAGGGAGCAAATCATTTTAATCAGGCTTTGGACGTGTTCCATAATGAATTGCAGTGAAAGTCTTTGAAATGTCAGCTAGCACTTGAAGGCACCGGAGCAGACGGGCGCGCGCCATTCGGCCTCACGCAGGCGGCCGGCTTACTTAAGGAGCAGCCTGGGACCTGCCAGCAACCTGGTTGCCTGGCAACCGCCGTTAATTCCCTCGGCGAGAACAATGTGCGTCGGGCGACTCTGCGAAAATGAGGGGAAAAAAAGAAAAAAAAATTGTGAACGGTTCTTTGTTGAAATAGGAAAACACAGTAGCATTGTGTGGATAATGGAAGTGCATATGTGTTTAAGTTATAACTCATGAGCCCGTAAGCTCTTGCTCTTTTTTCCCCTCCATCCATTTCTTCGTAATTGGTTTAATTTTAAAAAGGATCAACAAAAGCACTCATTATGAAAAAAGAGGTGGCGTAATCACGGTTAATCAGTTAAAGTCAGTAGACGTTTCGCCGTTTCCGTAACCTACAGTAAGCTGCGTCAGTGTTGTTGAGGTCGGAGTGTGTGGACGTGGGTTTTTCTTTTCCTCCTTCCACACGCTATAACTGTCATAGCAACAACTAGCAATGCAAATAGTCATGATATTAACTTTTATGTACAGAGCTGTCGATGTGTCCTGGTACCAAATATCTACATCTACTGTATGTCTATATTCACTTATCTTAAACTACTTCGGATACAAGCCAAATGTTTGTACACCCACGCATATACAGTAGACGGTTTTTATTTAGTCATTTTATTATTGTCTTCTGTTTCTGAGTAATAATAAAGACACTTTATTAAGTAGCGCACATTGAATTATGCAGTGAGGGCGAGCATAACAAAGCACGCTGAAATATGAATGAGAACAGTGTTTGATGAACTTATGAAGCTTTGCACATATTTGAACAAACTCCACAACCAACTTCATGAGCAAAAGTCCTGATGGAAATTTTTCTTGAAGTTAGTAATTATTCATTTCCAATTTCCTCATTTGTTTTCAATGAAAAAGTACTTGTTTAGGGACATGATTAAATATAAAAGTAAAACCAATTTATTTTATTTAAAAGTAGATTTTGATATGGAGGCAGTGGTGGCTCAGGTGACCGAGGCTCTGGAGTTGGAGGTTCGAGCCAACCAGGCTGCCACTCAGGGCTCAAATAATGGCTTAAATACTATTTCTGTTGCTAGTTTTATTTTATTTATTTATTTATTTATTTTATTTGGGATGTTGCCTCTGTGCTGCACACGGCATGCTACAGACGTTATTCCCCCGGGGTTCTTCGCATAGCTAGTTGTGGTTGTAGTTGCGCTTTCCAAAAATGTGATGGAAGGAAAAACCTTTACGCTTTTCAACATGTCTTAAATCTTAAATCTGATATCCATTTAAGCCAAATTGCAACAGTCTGTCCCTTTTTTTTTTTCTACATAATTAAAATTTTCTGCTTCAGAAATAAAAAATAAAAATCCAGGACTGATTGAAATGCAGTGAGATAGCCCAGTCGATCGTGAGGATTGAAACAGCAGCAGGAACAGTAAAAGCCACGTATGCAGCCAAAGGCCGAGCACTTCAAACCGCAACTCATCAAAGAGAATAGCATGCAGTGTATTTTCTTGTGATGCAAAGTGTAACAGCAACATCGCCTTCACATTTCTGAGGTATGATGTATCCAGCGAGCAGTCGCCCCCTCGACACACCAAAGTTTCAGGCATGCCTTTGTTGTGCCGTCACGCTGACTGCACCCATGGCCATCCGAACCGTCTCCGGCGCTCCGTCAGGGGTCAGGGTCGTCACCGGCACAGTGGCTTCACAACCAACACCAAGGAGCGGCACGGAGCTTTCTTTTCCGAAATGAGGAAACACTCCCCAGTTAGTCAACTTTTCACATGCCGTCATTTTGGTCAGTATCCCAATTTACCTGCTAGAGCGTTCTGACTGACAGTCTAGCATTACCGTCGGATGGATCGGCAGACAGGCTGTCATTTTCATCTGAGGGGGGAAAAAAAGTCCTGTCTTTTCTGTCCACCTCGTAAACTTTTGCCTCCCTTTTGAAAGGTTCTCTCACTGATTGTTGCTGTAATGCGTTTGGGGAATAATTGAAAGCCTTGCCTGGGTGCAGGTGGTATGAGCGAGGGCTTGTTAGACACCGGCCTGCCCCTTAAGCCTGTACAGTTTTCAGCACGATTCCAATATATCTGGTTTTAAAGCGCACAATATGACATGCAGAGCACAGCGGTGGCTGATTTTAGTCCCAAGCTCAAGCAGTGTCAGGATTATTTATTTAAAATCTCAGAGCTGCTGCGACACTCGTTTAAAGGCAGTCGACGGGACGATGGTATTAGACGATGCTGAAGTCAAAATGCCAAATTAAATGTTTGAAAACATTCCCTTAAAGATAATTAATATACAGTAACGTTACTGGCCTACATGAATAATGAGTCTGATTTGCTAAACCATTTTCTCCAGGAATAACAGAGGGCTTGTTTTTCTTTGTTTATGACCCACAAGCCTGGAGTAATGATGTAAGCAGGACATTTTCTTTAATCGAGGGTTTAGCGTTACAGGATGGTTGTATAATCTGGCGTGGAGCGCTCACAGTTTGTTACAGAATTCAGCCTAAGATGTCGGTAATGTCGTCTCATTCGGTGTGGCAGGCTGTAATCTTAGACAGTTAGGATCGCTTATGTAGCGTCAAACTGACTTTACAAACAGGAACAAGTGACTATTGGGAGAAAGAAGAAAACAGTTGCTATGACTATTCCTGCGGTGGTTTTGAACCGCCCCCTCCCCCCTCCCCCCTCTTGGCCTGTGTTTTATCAAGCTCCTTTTGACTATATGATTGCACTCGGCTCCCGCCGGGGCCCAGGACGGCAATCGCAGCGATCCGGTCTGTTCCAGAGTCAGAACCCAGGAGCCGTTGTAAAGAAGAGGGCTTGTACGATGAAGAGAGTACGGGGAAAGTTGGATCCTTCGAGAGTGTGGGATTGTTGTGCTCGGCTCTGAGATGTTACGTCGCCCCCTCACAGCGTGGAGCTGAACATCGCATCCGTCGAAAAGAAAGAAGGGTGGCTGTTTCCAATGCATTCGTGGTCTGTTTATTCAGTTTTTACACAGTGGAAAAGGAAACACACTTTAAAAAAAAAGAAAGAAAGTGTCGTCTTTGTGAAGATTGCTTGTACTCCCTCCTCGAGTGGAAGAAGCGAAAGAAACGACCTTTTGATGTGACTTGAAAGTTGTATATTGAAAAGTTGTATACTCATTCACTTCACTCAGTGGAGCGGTATTTTAAGGAAAGCTTTTTTCACTCTCAGCTCAGCGGAAGAGGTTGCAATTTTACTGCGAGCTTTACCCTGTAACCTTAATGCAGCGCTCGATGTCTAGAATAGCGGAAACCTCTTCAGATATATAAAAGTGTTCTCGCCTCGGTTACGCCTATCTTCCCTGTTGCGTTCCTCCTCTCGTATATTATTGATTGTTTAATTTAATATTAATACGGGCCTGTCACCGCCAACCTACCCAGCTCTCCTCCGGTGTGACCCGTACGCAGCAGCTCCGAAAGTTTTTGAAGTGGAAAGCTCAAGGTAATGAGGATGGATGAGTTTCTGCTCTGACCCTGTCCCAACTCCAGCTTCAAGTTTTCCCTTTCTTTTTTTGGAACGGCATGCTAATGAAAATTTTTAAAAACTTCTTTTTCTTTAAAGTAGCGCTCATTTCTGGGGTATTTTTGTCTCTCCTTTAGGTGCGTAGCTCCAAATCCAAATCCAAATCCAGCATTGCTCGCTGCTTTATAAGAAAGCTTCCACAGGATGAGGCGGTATGAGAGCACAGTCTGTGTCAGGAATCAATTCAGCCCATAGTTAGGATTTGATCTTTTATTGTGCAGTTTTTAAACCGTTATAGAAGATTACAGTCATCAGATCTGTTGAATACCAAATAGCAGTAATCTCATCGTCTAAAAACAGCTCTCTGCCAACACGACTGCTGCAGGAGCTAAAATATTTATTTGTAACCTCACAACCGTTGGTATGGTCTACCCATTTTGATTGATTCACATTATCTGACCTTGAGCATCTGAAGTCAGCCCACACATCTCTCTCAGAGTACATATGGATTATTCAGCATGTTTCGTATCCGTGTCATGAGAGGGGCGAGTCTTCAGGGTTATCGAAGCTTGTACAACACCGGCCACAGTTCATCAGCTGAGGCACGGCAGGCCGCTGCTCCTAATGGCAATTACGACTCGTCTCCGAAGTGCTTCAGCCTGGTCTGGATGTGGACTGGGGTGGGGTGGGAAACTTGGACTGACTGCACTCACGCCATTGATTATCTGAGCTCCAGCCCCCGCGCCCCACTGAACCAGGGTATGAGGTTGTACATCGCAATGCCGGAGTACACGCCGAGGAAGGAGGAGAGTCAGATACGATGCGTCGGCTCCCAGTCAACGTCTGCCCCACTGTTTTCCAGGACAGGTTGTCCATAATGCAAGCCGTCAAGGGTGTATATATGTATATAATTTTTTTTTTCTTGTCAGCTACTATGCTGACAAGACTATAGAGATGAGATTTTAAGTTAAGGTGAAAAGAAGGTTCGGTACAGAAAGATTGAATACAGGATGATTATAGCAGAGACAGTAGAGTGGTAGTTCTCATTCTGACTGAGCAGGAGAACATTAAGGTCAGGTAGCTCTGAGCACCTGTGTGTGTGTGTGTGTGTGTGTGCGTGTGTATGGGTGGATTGAGCCGTCGCACACAGGAAGTCGTCCTGATCGGATTTCTTTCTCTTTGACCATTTAATGGTTTGACCTTAGGGCTAAATGGAAAGTCGAGGGCCGGCATCGCTCTGTATCTCCCCGTCCCTTGAGACACCTTTCTCACAGCTCTTACACTTGCTTGCCTCACAGACTCGTCCACAAACACACACACACAAACACACAGTGCCTCTAAAAACAGCATTGTAGATTCCGAGGGTTCTCCACTGTATTGAGACGTGTCTGTTTCCTTCTCCACCCCGCGCTTTGATCTGTGCTTCGGCGAGTGATGGAGAAACATCTCATCTCGTGCTTCTGACACGTTTCCGGGTGGCACAGCTCTCAGCACATGGCTGACTCTTATCTCTCCTCCCCAAGGTCCCGGTGTACTTTCTCCTCACTCAAAAACACGGCTGGCTTTCCCTGAGCCTAAAAGCATCATAAATCAAAATGTACCCGCGGACAAACCCAGCTGGGTTCTTAGCAGAAACCAGTACACAATATGACTGGCTGACGTTTTAATTACCGTATCATGCATCTCAGACCAGTAAGTCTATTTAAAGAGTGTAATTTATGGCAGTGAATGAAAACAAATATTCTCAGAAGCAGCTTTCTGAAAGCAGGTACCCGCCATTGTTGATTAATGTAATATCTCTTGAGCGTTTCTCCGGTGCCCAGGAGAATTACACCATAGACCTCACAGCGTTGTGCACATTTCAGAGTATTATAGAAGGGCTTCATCATGCATTATTCCTGCGACCGGCTCTGCTCTCGCTAATGAACTGCATACAAATAAAGTCTCCTGGAACATCAAGTAAACTCTATAAATAATACGCCTCCAGAGAGCGGGATGGAAAATGATTCGGAATGACTGCAATGTGTTTTTTTTCTTTTCTTTTTTCTATCAAAACAGTCAACGTTTATATTATAATAAAGGACCTGTCCGAGCAAATTCATCTCTACAGTCTTGAGTTGTCAAGGTGTGCAAGCGTCCTGCTCAGTTGGGAATGATGGGGGGGGGGGGGGGGGKGGGTGAGTGTGGGGAGTTTTAAAGAGAGTCCACCCGATGTTTTATTATTATGTGTATATTTAGATGAGCGGAGCACCTTTGCATAGCGGCGTAACATTGCGCATGGCTCCCAGGCTGCATGTGTAATAGGTTGTGGGCTGATATCAAACAGACATGCAGCCCTCTGGGACGCAAAACAAGGCTAGCCATTATCTCTCCCACTGCACTTTGTTTACTGAACCCCTGTCAGGGGCCATTTATCTGGAGAATTGTAATGGAACCCAAACTATCTCGACTAATCATAAAATCACTTTATATTTTTATGTATCGATTCCTTTCAAGCAATAGAAACCAGGTAAATGCTTTCCTTATGTGTGTGTGTGTGTATACTGTACTGTACTGTATATAAAAGGGAAAGCAGGTTACAGTCATGAATTTGCGAGGCCATGATGCTTGCCAAGCCTTTTTCGTTTTTTCCTGTGCCTATTTATTAATTGACACTGTCGAGGTAGAACACCGTGACCTTTTAATGCTGCTACCGCTGCTAATATCATGCGATGAGTGCGGCATGGACACCTGTGCGAGGTCAGCTTGGATCAGGCGGCAAAGCAATACATCCTCATCAGCATCCGCCCGTCTCCATCCTTAATTGGCCTCACTCTACCAGCTCAGCATACAGCTTTTGATGGATCTCTTTATGGTAATCTTCACTTAATCATAGAACATCAAGAAAAGCATTTAGCAGACCTGCAGAAGGCTCTAATTACACAATCAGCGCTCCCTCAGAAGCACGGTCCCAGCGGCCCCTGGCAGCGCTGTTTTATTTTCATCGCCTCTAGCTGCAAATGTCTCATTGACTTGACTTTCTCTCGCAGAGATCCATCTCAAAAATGGGTAATGACCACGGTCTTTCTTCCAATGTGTAGACACGAACGAGCTACAGGTCCCCAGAGCTAATCACACATTTCAAGCAAGTCGTGCTGCGCCTTGTGCCTCATCAGAGAGAGTTCTCTAAAGCCCCACTGATGTGTGATTGAGGATGCCATCAATTAATCAGGAAGGAAAAAGTGAAAGAAGGAAGATAACTGCACGAGTGTGGGGAAGAATACGGGGAGAGAGAGACGTGTACCTTTCATCAGCGAAACAAAAGCAAACTCCATCCTTTCTAAGGGAAAAAAAAAAAAAAAAAAAACCTTGCAGCCTGTACCACAAATTTAGTTTGAGATAATAATCTGACCGTGAAATCAAGTCCAAGAGCTGATGCAGACCTGATGATCAGTTTTTAGGCGTAAAACTCATTTCCAATGCTGTAGAAATCCACTTTAAGATGCTGTCTGCGTGGAGCACTTTGGAAGTGTGAACCGCGGGCCACATTCTGTAGGCTAACCTTAAGTCAGTTCGCGTAATACTTTCATCATCTTGCAAGTGTATCTCATCCCGATCTCAAAGTCTACGCTCTTTTGGTTTTATCGCAGCTCCAAGTCTGTTTCAGTATTTTACCCCACAGTCGCTCCTGTCGGTGTTTCAGTGACCGTCTCGGAGCGTAGGAGTCTATGCGGTGGGTTTATACTGGCCAAGTGCACCGTTCCTGCACTCAGTAATGACCCTTTCAGCTCATTGATTCTCTGCTGATGTCAGAATGAGGGATCAGATACATTGAGGGTGTGCAGGACCCATGAAATTCCTCCATGCTGGATGCCTCTAAGTAAAGCCTCACATCTATACTTTAATAGAGCTCAGGACACACCAGTGGGCTGCTAATTGAAATACTATCAATATATAGCACATGTGAAATTTATCAGAGCAGCCAGCTAATTGTCAGTAGTGGTTTAAGTGTGTGGCTCTATTTTTACTCCCATTTCTTTCCTGTCCACAGTGCCATAACCATGGATAACCAGCTGGTAGTGTTGGCCACGGCCGCGGCGGACGCCGGGAAGTACTACGTCCAGGCCGTCAACGAGAAGAACGGCGAGAACAAGACGAGCCCATCAATTCACCTGAACGTGGCAGGTAGGCAGAGAACCCGGGCGGTTTGTTGTATGCCTTCTCCTCCTCCTGCAGCTCTGGAGAAATCTCCGACACAGCTATCGACCGCGAATGCCTTATTATCACCTCAGTTCTGTAGCCTCGTTTTTTTACGCTTCTATTCCTGGTGAATTTCTAGGCTGTGTGTTTGAGAGCGTCACTCAGGGGTGAAAGACTGAGCCAGCAGAGGAATACAGATGGCGAAAGAGAGCGGATATCCAGAGATGACTAGATTATGCTAGGAGAATATGGTGAAGGAATTTACTCAGATATCCTCACTGGCACTTTCCTACCTGTTTCGCCTTGGCAAGTGAAACGGAGCAGAAGCGTCAAGCTCGATTCCTCACAATGACTCATACTTTCCCATTTCTCTAACACAGTTGTAGGGGGAAAATAATAAATCAGTAATTACTTGATATTTTCATTCTGGTGCAGTTTCAACTCTGATTTTCTTCTGGACGTTTTACAAAAAAATATGAACCTTGCAAAAACTTTGTGTTCAGCATAATAATGTCGGTCCTGTCTCAAGAAAAGCAAAATTGGCATGGCGCAACCTGCGTGCATCTCTTCTCTGTCCGTATCTCCCGTATGCAGTCACACACACCAGAATGTCCATTCAGGGACCGACTGAATATATACTGTATACAGTACGTCTGAGATCCCATCCCATAGGAGTCGGAAATCCCACTTGGGCCTAGAAATTTAGATCCACTCATCTCATAGGCCCATACATACAGTAAGTACACTGACTGGTCTTTTCTGTGTAAACATTATTGTACATCTAATTGTAGATCTTTACCAGAAGAAAATCCGTAGACGTTGGTATACAAGGCATTTGTTCCTTCCAAAATCAACACAGAGTCAAAAATACACAAAAAAATACAGCACATCAAATTTTTGGTTGAGTGTACCTTGGAAAGTTTCGTTAGCAGTCTTTAGCAGACGTCTTTAGTCACCATAAAGATTTCTGCTTAGATACTTGACCACTTTTATTGGCAGAATCGGTGGTATTTGATGAAACTTGTTTCTAACAGACTTTTAAGCTCGCACAGTTCACATATTTTCGATAGGGTTGAGGCTCCAAAAAGTTTCATCTATTTCACAAAGTTTCAACTGTCTAACTGATGATTTGAGGTTCTGCTTAAGAATTCCTGTGATACCTCTCTTCTTCAAGATCCACTTTGTAAAACGCACCTTGGTACTGAACTTGGTACGTTGTTTCATTTCACCTGTATATGGTTGAAATGACAATAAAACCCAATGAAAGTCAATAAAACTTGACTTGGTTTATCTTGACTTGAAAAGAGCTCTAAAGCATGATGCTACCACCACCATGCTTAACAGCTGGTACAGAGTTCTTGGGTTTAAATCCCTCAGATTTACTTCACTAGACATACCTCTGATCAATACTTTCCTCCATGTGGTCAGCTGAAAATTTTACTCCAAGTGAAGGGTGTTGATTTTGGAGCAAGAACTTCTTTCTTGGTCGTCAGTTAAACTCACTTGACAGTAGTCACTGGTGATGCTGGTGTTCCAGCAGCTTCCAGTTCATGGCCTGTCCCTTGGTGGTTCCTGGATTGTTTCCGAAACATTAGAACCAATTTTCTCTTATCTGAGAGTGACCGTTTTAAGACTGAGAGTGGGAAAGTGGCTCCACCTCCCAATGACTTTTACTTATGTCCATTGTTTGAAGTGATTTTGGAATCCAGTGGAAAAATACACTTGAGTTATTACAAATATATTGAAATCATTGATAGTACATCGCAAATATACTAACAAAAAGTTGTACCATCAGTTAATATATAAAAAAGTATACTAACATCATGCTTTTACCAAATTTTGGAATTAAACTTTGAACATATTTCAAAATAGTTGTTTGATAATACACTTTCCAAAAAGATATTATAGGAAAATATACTTTAAGTGAAAAGTTGGTCTAATTTAAAAAGCACACTTATTTAACCTTTGTTTTCAATTTATTTTTGGTATATATATATATATATATATATATGCTCGAAATAATCATGGTACAAAAAGTATACATTAGAATTCGAATTATAATATACGGTAGTCTCAGTATATTTCCAGTTAAATTTAAATGTACTTATTCATATGTACTTACTGTATTCATGCTTATATTTAGTGCACTACTCTCTTGTGCGAGACTCGTTTTTGCATGCTGAATCTCTCTTTCGCACGCGCTCACCATCATAAAGCTTCACTTAAGATTTACTATTCCAGCCAACCAGAGACTAGAATCGGCGCAATACCAGCCAATCAGAAACTGGAGGCGGGCAGATTCGGACTGTCTGTTTTCTGATTGGCTCCCCAGTTCTTCCGCTTCTAGTATGAATTCTCGGCGGAAGCTGCATCATTGCGTGCGTTAGTTCGTATCGTTATTATTTTATTTTCATCGGCATAAGGTACATTTCATGTTTTTTTTAAGGTAGTTTGAAATTAAAGTACAATACATAAGTTTAAACTATAGAATGTATTGTTTAATGTGTTATTGCGAAATATTTTGTACCTCACTTCGGGTATGATGCTCCGTAGCTCCGCCCAGTTTTCAGTTTTCAACACAGCAGGTTTAAACTAATACTGCACTGTATAGTCTAATACTAATGTCTGTCTTTGTTCAGACAACAGTTTACATTGGAGTTTGAGACCATCTGATTTGTTGTTGAGCACAAATAAACTAAAGTACTGTTTGTTTGTTTGTTTTTGTAACCTTGTGCAGATTAAATCTGTTGAATGTGTTTCACAAACATGTTGTAGTGTAGAAAATGCATTCAGCATGTGTAAACTATCCTAAACACCTTTAGTGTACTGGTAACACATTTGCAATACAGTATTATAGACTGTGTGTGCTGTATTATATAATCAAGTATATTTGTATTAACCACACAGTGTACTTTTTTAGTATTTGTAATTGGCCAGAAGTAAAACAGCACGCTACTGCTGCAATAAGAATATATTCATAGTATATTACTCATGTATTTGTAACACAGTAAGAATTACTGTAACGTACTTAGAACATATTACATATATATTAAATTTAATTCATTACTATCAGGTATGTACGTTAGTACACACACAGCCATATACTTTAAGTATCAGTGGCGGCTGGTGCAAAAATAAATTGGGGGGGGGGGGACTTTTAATCCTGGCCTGTAAAGGCATTTATCAGGTGATTGTGCATCAGTACTACTAGTGTAAAATAAAGTCCTGACTCACATCACATCCAGTCAGCAGCTCCGCTCGCCATAAGAAGTGCTGGAAAAGACTCGCTGAAAATCACATGGTCCAATCACATGAGCCCAAATAACAATATTGATTCGCTAAGAACAATCTATGTGTAAATCTATCATCCTCGTTCTCAGATCTGCACTGAGCTCCTTAGACTTAACCATGATACTGTGTGTGTTGGTCAATCCAATGAGTGTGTAGGCAGTTAGGATCACTGGCAAATTAAATGATATTCAATTAATAATCTCGGTGTGCTGTGTGTGTGTGTGTGGTGTGTGTGTGTGTGTGTGTGTGTGTGTGTGTGTGTGTGTGTGTGTGTGTGTGTGTGTGTTGATATCAGTAACCCAAACAGATATAAACCTGGTGCTCCATATTCTTGGTGTTTTCTTCTGTTAAAGAGGTACTGTAACTTATGCAATTATTCTTCCCCAGAAAAAGACCAATTCAAAGAAATTATTGCAAGCCCAATATTGTCATGATGTTTATATTCATCATGAGTGTATGTACCATAAACATCCAGCTACAACTGTGTCTTTCTTATGTAAAGATGACCCGCGCAGTCGCGGTTCAGAGAATCTAATTAATAATTATCCACGGAAACTCCTGCCATTTTGTGGATATCCTTTGCCATTTTTTATGCTTTTTGTTCTGGCGATATATAATTTTTTATGCATTTTATCGATAAACTATTAAGAACAATATAAATTACAAATTTTGTAACATAAATATAGCTATTTTTTAATTTCTATGTTAAATATAATATTGTATAATTTTTTTTGTACTGTAGAGAGAACACATGTGACCGTAGAGGAAAACATGGTTTGGGACGGTGAATTATTACTGTATTTACCCTTTATATACTGGTGTACTGTATACACCAAAGAAAACACTCTTGCATGAAGTACAGAACATGTACAGTAGGGTTAACGTCTGTATTTTACATTATAGCACTGCGGGAGACACAGCAGACACTACTGTACAGTACACAGGTTTACCTTTACGTTCTTTTATAGGCATTTTTCTTTCCACATCCATAATTCTAGGTTTTTCACAATACGTGGCTGCTCTAGTATTTCAGGGGTCGACTGTATATTCATAATAATGTTCATGTTACTTGCTTATGTATGTATGTACTGTACTGCCTCTCGTCATTTTAAAGCAAACATTCCCTACTCCAAAATGAAAAGCTATCCAGCTCACATTTACAGAAAGTATGTCATGGACATGAAGTGACAACACAGTATTGTAAAACCGCAGAAACAGTTGTGCAGTCACGTACAGTTATTTGGTGAAGAGGCGGGGTTTTATTGACTGCCCTTGGTCTTGGGTTCCTCCGGGTCAAAGTTGGAAGTGAAATTTATATACACTTGATCTTGTAGAGAGCAGTAAAGTGTGAGTACCACCATTTTCGGTTTTTGAACGTTGTGTAACATCCGCAGTGCATTAACTCCACAGAGTTAACCCTCACCTCTGGTTCATTTACAAGACCAAACATCACTTTTTTTTTATCCTCTCATGGCCAGACTGCTGAAGCTGAATAGAACCGTTATGCAAACGAGCCGTCCGGTGACGAGGGTGTGTATATATTTGTGTCTCTGAGGTCACGCCGAGAAGTCACAGGATACGTAGAAAGCCGTGAGTGAGAAACATCGCTGCATCAGGAAGCAATAGGATTTCATTTCAAGCTTTAATCAAGTGAAGGCAGCGTTTCTTGAATAAACTGAGACCAGCACGGAGACCAGGTTTTAAAAGATGTTTAAATAAAATGACTATTGATTCTGTTTTCATTATTTACCAGCGTTTGATTTCACACTTTCACATCAACAAATTGGTGCGAGTGTGCAGTTTGCGTTCGTCATCCTGTGCTCTTGTGTACACACTCGTGTACAGATGTCTAATGGCTCCATAATTAATTCTGTTGTCGAGGTGAATTGTAACCTGACGACTAGCGCGAGGACGGATATGGAGGAGGCTAAAGCAGGTGTTTTTGTGGTACTGTAGCTGGCATCACTACAAAACTCTTTTAGAAATACAAACAAAAGCATCTGGTGGAATAAGATGGAGCATATGGTCAAACCGAGACACGGGCGCAGGAAGGAAAGACGTTCAGAGACGTTGCATTTAAATGTCAAACTCGGCCTCGTGACTCACCTGGTTAAAAATATATATATATATATATGAAATTTTAAAAAATCGCCACTGACCCGAGAGCTACGTATACGCAATGAATCAGCCATCAGATTGACTTCTCTTTTCATCTCGGGTTTTTACTTCTTTTCTTTTTTTTGCATGTGTCCCATTGGTGTGTGAAGTGTTTATTAAAAAACTAATTACACCCGTATAATTGTCAATCAAGCTCAATAGCATATGGTTTCTAAACCAGTCCCAACCTCACACTATCAAAAAGAAAAACAAAACTGCATGTACTCCTAAGTGTCCTTTTAAAAAAGCAATTTCTTGAGGGTGATTGTCCATCCATCTAATCATGAGTGAATTATTGTCTACCTGCAAAGAATCTTTTGTCATGGCTGACATGGATCTCATTTGGAGCTGTCAAACTAGAAACCTCATTCTGTTCTACCTCCATTATCACACGCCTTTGGGCTGGAAAAAGGTCAGCTCAGGTAGAGAACATGGCCACGCCGGCGTCTGATCAGACGTGCCTAATTGACGGCACTTCACATGTTACCGCCTTTTCCCCCCTGAATCTGTCTTAGGGGGGGGACGTGTAAAATGTCGTACAAACAGTTGATGGCACTTTATTACCGAGCTGCTTTTTTGTGGAGGAAATGCACAGACGTGCCGGTCCTGGTTCGGAGCGTTTATCGGAGCGTGGTCTGTCTTTGGCTCTTGCTGGCATTTTCAGTAGGTTTTTAGCATTCAGCAGCTTGATTTATTTCAAAGGAAATAGGCTTCGACTAACCAGCTCAGTCATTATTTGCCGTTACTAATGATCTCATTTAGAGGCAGCCGTGTGCTCGGGTCTGTTTTATTCTTCCAGCTGAAATCATCATCAACCATTTTAAAAACAGAGCTAGCTGTTGCGTTAGAAACTTCTTATCGTTGTCTAACCGGTTGTAATCGAATCACTTGTTATTGATTGCTAATAGCAGGTATGGATGAGGTATGGATGAGGTATGGATGAGGTATGGGTGATGCCGGGCAAAAGGGCACTGTAGATGATGTAACTCGCTTACAGAGATGTACAGGACACAATATTTATTCTGGGCATACAGTCGGATCCATAAGTACTGAGACAGACACGCGCTCTTCGGGTACTTTTGCCTTACCGCCACAAAAGATTTAAAATGAACCAAACAAGATGTGATGAAAATGCAGGCTTTCAGCTTTGAAGGTCCCAGCTTTTACTATTTATTTCTTTATTTATGTAACACAGGTCTCAGAGCTCCCCCAAAGTGCGTCTCTTAATGTTGCAGCCGAAATATCCCTCAGATAATGCATTTTTGTTTCCTCATTGCTCAAGCTCTCTTCTTTTCAGGCAGGGGCTTTTCTCATACTGTATGAGGTCACATAAGGGGAAATATCTAATTATTATTATTATTATTTTTATCTTGACACAATAGGTTCCCTTTAATTTAAGGCAATTAACACAAATATCACATTAAGCATTAACCAATCTCACGTGATCCAAAGGAACCGGACTAACCAACATAACCATAAATATTCTGGGTTTTTTGTTTGTTTGTTTGTTTGTTTTTAACCCACAAACTTAGTCAAACGTGGTCAAAGCCTGCCAAATGCACCAAATGCTGAGTTTCCCCCATCGAAATCACGTGGCAGGTTTTTAATTATGAAAATAATGTTGCTGTCCAAATACTTATGAACATGACTGTAGGATTTGGGCGACACCCTTATCCAGGGCAACTTACATTTGTATTTTATTATACTGTAAATGTGAACAGTTGAGGGTTATGGACCTCGCTCGGAGGCCTAACAGGGACAACTTGGCAGTCATGGGATTTGAACCCGATACCTTCCAAACCCTAGGCCGAGGCTTTAACCACTGAGCCACCCCAGACCCAGAGTTGAATCTATAATAAGCAAATTAGTGTTTATTTGTAATGACTTTACTACTGAGAACAGGAACGGACTAATTCAGAGTCTCTGAGAACCTTTTGTAGGAGAAACTGTTGGAAGAGACACTGAACACTCTTGGGTTTGTTGTTGGCACTGTACGTCATGCCTCAGCAACGGAAGCATAATCAAATCTGTGTTATATCTCTCCCCTGAATTTGGTGAATCAGGCACCAACAAAAAAAGGTCAATAGAGTTCTCTTTGCTGCGTGATTAGAAATTACATAAGAGATTTAAACACAACAAAAGACGAGACTGTTCAAGCTGGATCTGCAGACATGAAAAACTCATAGCTGGTTGGTCCAGATGTTGTGCCAAGTCCCCTTTGTCTCAATCCCGTAACAATTTAACACAATTTCTTTTTCCTTTTCAACATTATCTTCAGCTTCAAGCTGCACAAAACGAAACACAAGCCTATACAGCGGGACTTGCACACGTGAGGCTGAAGCGATTCACACAAACAGATCACGTGTGAGGTTGAAGAAGCGCCTTGTTTCCTGGGTTTTTCCCTCCAGGTCATTTTGGTGTGGAAATATTTTGCTCTTTTTTTTCTCCAGCCATTACTGCGACGTGTTTACGTCGGACTCAGCCAGTGATATATGATAATCAGTTGCACCTGCAGCTATTGTATGCGAGTGGAGTTCCAATGTCGCTCCTGTGCAGTGTGTGTTTTGGTGTGATAGCGGGACTAGCGAGACTGACTAGAAGGCAGTAAGAAGTAGGGTGGTGTTGTTGTTGTTGTTGTTGTTATTGTTTCGGAGTCGTAGGGTACGATGGTAGCAGTCCAGGTGTATTTACAACCACTGACGTGAGTCTGTCTCCACATGTGAACATCTGGATCATTAAAGGGTTTGTTATGGGAGGGGGAGGTTGACAAGGGCCAGGTCCTGGTATATCTCTAGAGTTGTGTCATTAAGATTTAATGAACACCTCCATAAATTTTTATTATACTCTTCCTACCGGCAGATTACATTCAAACAAAAGCTGCTTTCCTGCACTGTAAGCTGACCCAAGGGACCCAAGATGATTAAAGCATCAGCTCTAAAGCATGC
>QMIH01000726.1:51752-62591 GCA_003987875.1 Clarias batrachus
TTTCCATTAGGAGGATGAAATTAGCTCTGGAGCCGTGGCGCGAAGTCGCCGGCCCCTGACAGGCCGTGCCTTGTTTAATTGCCTATATCTTAAACAAATAGGTCCTTTGGGAGGTCTCTGTTTAGTTTGTAATATCGCAGATTTGATAACTTGTCACCTGTAATTTGAGCGGAGATTGATAGGACGTGACGGCGGCTGATTCGCAGAGCCACGGCGGTGAAGCCGCTGCGGGCGCTGTACTTTGCTTCTCATTAGTGTGTGGCAGACTCTCCGGGCTTATGACTTCACAGTGCACTTGACAGAGAAATAATAAGCTGTCCGTCAGCTCTCAAGATAGTAGATGTTTATGGCGAGCGGGGACTCTCGATGTTTTAAGACGATACGGCTCTCAATTACAGCCTGCTAATCAGAGCGGCCTTATCTCACACTTAGTCCCCACTTTGCTGCTCTTATCTCCATTTCTTTAGTATTGTCATTATTTTAATGAGTTGCCTGAAATGAATGGAGTGGATTTGGCGCATCAGATGGCTCAGCACAGCATGATATCTGGACAAGGCACAAAAGTTCCTTTTTATTACAAAGCAGCACTTTGCCTGATGAATTTATCTAATTCCTCTCTGGTCTGGAGCAGATCTTACATTTGATAACTGCTGATGAGTGTTTCACCTTATAATCAATGTAAAGGTTCATGGTAAATTACAGGTGAACTAGTTCCAGCAAGTGCATGCGGCGTCTTAAATAATGCCTCAATAGCTCATTTCTTAGCCTAGTGTAGTTTCACTCTGATGACCCTTTGATGTGGAGGATTGCCAACTTACATTATTAGCAGGTCGCACTGGATGGTTAGTCATGATGCATGTACATGCCGTTGCCCCATGGCGCATAAATCTTCATCACACAGAGCCTTAGAGCCTTTAACAAAGACAAGAAAACAAAAAGCTCCAGGATGATCATCGGTACCGTTTCGATTTGTGCTAAAGGTTGCAAAGCCACAGCTCTGTGGTCGAGGAAAGTAAAGCCAGCGAAGCCACGCTCAGGTTTCACCGGCTCTCGCTCGGCTTTCACTCACACAGATGTTGGTGTAAGTAGGTCATGGTGAGGCAGCGGCTGCGACCGAATAAGGGAAAGTCAGGATTTCGGGTTTGATGTTCCCGCTACAAAGGCCGAACGGGAAGAAACGCTACAGCCGGTCCGAGGTTGTGGTTGTGAGTCGGAGTTCTTTCATTTGGGACGGAAAAAACAAGAGCGGCGTGATCGGGAAGTCAAAATAAACAGACGTCTGTTTTGCATGAGTCAAGCAAGCGGAGGTCTCTTGTGGCTTTCACAGCATCAAACAGTTGCTCTAGAAGTTGACGATGTCATTTCGGTGCCAATCTCCTTTTCTCATCTTTTCATCTTCTCTATTTTTATTTCGCCTCAAAAAATGACTCAATTTTGGCATTTTACATCTATTGTTAAAAAAAAGGATTCAACTGTATCTTTCATTGTTGTAATGAGAGTCATTACAGCCAATCATTATATATAATTTAATGAAATTATATTTAATTTCAATGCATTCCTCAAATTATAAAAATAACAATCAGGTTTTATATTGTACCTTACAATAAAACAAACGGATAAAAAAAAAAAAAAAAAAAAATGTTTCCTGTTTTTATTCACTAAAGGTTTACATGGACTGGGCATGATAACATCTGGGGGGGAAAAATCCAGAAGGAATTAGAAAATGCCGGTAAAAAGCAACCTAAAAGAAAAGGAAATGCAATCTGATGTACTAATAGAGAGAACAGAGGATCTCTCACATGAACAGAACAACATGTTCGTTTTTCAAAATTTCCCTTAATGATTATCCAATTTGAGATGTTTTTTTTTTTTATCTGACAGTTCAAAACACAATGCAGTGAAAATGTACAAGTGTACTCATTTAGCATCTGTACAGCACGGCTGGAAATAAATAGGACCGAGGGCCGGGTATTAAATTTGCATAAGCCTGATTCCACCATTTTAAAAGAAAACACCATATTTGGTCTCATTATCCAAAACTAGGATAACTAGGATAACTAGGATAACTAGCAAAAGTCGCTTTGATCAACATTTGCTGTACATCAGCACTTCTAGGGCCGACAGCGCTCTGCGAGAACATTATCTCTTATTTACGCATATCTGTGCTGTGTTGTTTTGTGTTTATATTTTATTTCGAGCAGTTGTTCCAGACGTCTTTAATCAGTGTTGTACAGATGGCTCGGACTCGTGGGAAGCCGTCGCTCTGGATTACATCATTCTCGACCTTCGTGCGTTCCAGTTACAGAGTGCGAAAAATCACAGGGACGTCTCCGTGTACATCTTTCATTAGCAACAAGTTAGCCTTTTAACTCTGATGTATATTTATACTCTAACTGCAAACTGTATCGTCAGGGTTACACTAAATACCCCTCTGTGTTGTTTGATCTGAAGCTAATACCTTTACAAAACGCCAAAAAAGCCAACAACAGAAAGGCACTGGAACACTCAGCACTCAGCACGTCACAGTTTGTCGTATGTGGGACTTAACAAGGTTCAAGGTTCTTGATTCGGCCTCCAAATTCCCCAGAACGCATGAGACACACCAGTCAAGCAAGTCTGATCCACGGATGTTCCACCTCACAACTCACAGCAACCACATGATCCACCGCTAACGTCCTAGAGCCAAACACCCCAGCACACCCCCAGAGGTCCCGATGTTCTGCCCCGGTCTACGGGCCGTAATACTGCGTTCTCCTAGTGTTTCATTTACAGAAGTGAGTTAGCAAATCCCCAAACGGTGGCTGTGACCTTCGGAAGCCGACAAGGCCGAAATAATAAAAGAAACTCCCCTCTACCTCGTCCCGAAGTGAAACACCTAATCTGCACCAAAGGAAAAGACACTGGAATGCAATGCATTACCCTTACTCCCTTACTGAGCACAAACCAGGAGAAAACAAAGTATAAACAAAATGCCGTCGACTCTCTACTAAGCCACTAAGTACCGAATTATGTACAAATATATACAAAACGTATTTACAAACCAAACAACCAAAGCCAAAGAAGGGCGTATGCAAAAACGTAGTCAAAACAAGCTGATGTTCACACACACGGAATAGTCTTAATAAATACCAGGCAATCATCAAAAGTGAGGCGAATCAAAGCGACGTCAGATACGAAGCAAGGGGGTCAAACACCGTATCAGTTTTACAATCAGTCATAGAATAAACAGTGAGGGGTGGGCGGGGCTTATGTAGGCATCTGGGTCTCCTGTCTAACCAATCACCATGGGGGAGGGGGGATGGGGGTGTGCACTGGATTTCTGGAAATGGGCGGGACCTGAAACAACAAGGGAAGATCCCACCCCACTTCCCACCCCCCCACAACACCCCCCCCCATCCCAGCACCAGCACAAACATATGCCAAATCACAGAATACAAACGTACTCAATATCGTAACACAAGGGTTTTAAATTCATGGCTAATTGTTGTGTATATAATGTAAAGCTCATTTAAAAGAAACAAAAATGCTAATTTGAGCAGTGTCCTGTTCAGTCCACACGAGGCAGCACGTTTCTGGTTCACACCTGCAGCACTTTAAGTGCAACGTTTACTTGCCCTACATGGTACTTTACATCATTTACATGGTTAATGAAGTGTACGCAAATTAGCCCTGTTTATTTGGGATCTTCTCAAGGCATGCTTGCTTAATGTAAATGTATTTGGGACTCTGGTTGGCGAGGACTGTACGTCAGGACTGTGTGTCCCACTGCATGTCAATACAGAGACAGTTCATACCGTGCGAAGTGTAAAGAGTCTGTCGTCTTCCAGCTGGATGTCAGGATCTGGGCTTAATCACAGCCGTGTCCGTCATCAGTGTGGCTTTTTATTCCTACCGCACTAAGACACTTTACCTTTTAATGTATATGTATGTATACACACACACCACGCTGGACTGGATGTTCAGAAATAATGGCCTCGTCATACATCACAAATGAGCTCTGGTGTATCTGACTCGACTTGCACAGAGGGGGTTGTTTTATGATTATGATAATACAAGGTAGCGTGCCAGTTCCGTGGTGTAGGTAGGTGAGCTTTGGAAGTCCTCTTCTTGTCTAATCCAGTTTGCTGCAGCGCCGAGGAAGCAGCTCTTATCTGTAATTATAATGAGCTATGTCATTAGTGTCAGAGTAACAGAGCAGAGCTGGTACACTGAATCAAATCAACACAAGTTTGCTTTCTTTCAACACATTTGTATTCCGGTATAATTGTGCAGATCTAGTGGCATCAAGGTTTAAAGGTTGTTGTCTTTTGGTGTGTGTGTGTTTTTTTTTTTTTGGTATTCCAGGTTGTATGCTGCTACAGTACTATGAACCATCGTGCGCTCATACGTTGGCCGCACGCCGTCCGCGGCGTCGCTCTGTATTCCGACTCGGAGCCGCCGTGCGCTCGCGCTACTATCTGCTGATCTGAATTTCCCTGCCGATGCTTTACTGAGAGCCATTTTGTAATGATATCTGAACAATGCCTGTTAATGCGATGCCTATAAGAGAGCACTTGCTGTAATATTATTGGTATTTGTTACCGAGTTCCGTCCCAGGGACAGCAGCACGATGGGGAATATCTGGAGCCTGTGATGAGGTTTGGAAACGGGTTTGTAGACGAGCGTTGGCAGTGTGCGACAGCCCCGATATGCTCAGTGCTAAAGGAGGTGAACCGTTCTGTGCTTATTTGTTAATGCAGACACACTCAGGGGTGCGTAGGACACGCCATGTCATCGGCGCCATTCCTGGTTTTTATGGGACCATCTGCAGAGATCACTGCAGTCAGGAACTCTAAAAAGACGTTTCCGTGTATCCCTGCAGTTCGGCTCATCACGGCCATCCTGCTCTGGGTGGATGGAAAGAATGCGGGAGAGGAAAAGCCTGGAGATGTTTCCCCTTAACGCGTCCTCCTCTGCTTTGATCTGAGCTACTGCACATCCGGATTCTTCTTAAGACCATCGTAGTAGATGATTTGGAACCTATGAACGCGTTCATGAAAAACATTGAGCTCTACCTTTTCATTTCCAAACCACAAGCTATCGAGCTTTTTCATTCTTTTTCTTTTTTTTTTTTTCCCTGACTCTCATCTCCCTGTGTGGTCATAGAAAAGACAGGGCTGTTTTTTTTCTTCTTCTTTTTTTCTCCCTTTTCCTATCCCCACCCTCCGTCAGCTGGACGCAAGACAGCGTGCGATTTGCCTCTGGCTGCTACCCGTTGGGGCGGGAACCGTGTGGTTAGCATTTAGACAGGAAGTCCAGCATGGATCAGTAGTGTGTGTGTGGTGAGCGAGAGAGAGAAAACCTCTTGCAAGGATTTTCCTTTACCCAACAGCACTGTACTCCATTACTAATCCGCTCTCTGGAGAGCAGCCCTCTAGCCACTGGATCGTTAACCTTTTGCAAAGTCGGTAGCTCTGTATCCTCTGTATCCTGCCCACCGAGCCCCCCAGCCTGCCCCCCCCCCCTCTTCCCCCTTCTTCCCTCCCTGTAGGAATCCCCTCATCATGCGGTCAGGAATCACAGACAGAAAGTAAGACTGAGAACTGAACACATTTTTTATTATTCCCTGAATTTTATTGCCTTGCTCCTGTGCGAATGAGATGCTAGAGGATAAAATCAGGACTGTAAAAGACTAGTGTGCTAGTGTGGGCATGGGGGGGGAGGGGGGGTGTTTTTCCAATTTTTTTCTTCTTCTTAACTTTACCACTTTTCATTAAAAGGGTTAGTTTTTGTTAAGTTTTAAGCGTAGAAATGGCATTAATTATCTACATTAATATAGTGTACAGTACAGTATACAGCAGTGGATGTTCTGATAGAGAGATAATAAGACTAATGAGTGCGTGTGTGTGTGTGTGTGTGTGTGTGTGTGTGTGTGTGTGTGTGTGTGTGTGTGTGTGTGTGTGTGTGTGTGTGTGTGTGTGTGTGTGTGTGTGTGTGTGTAAAAGTTCCCTCCCCCAGTCTTTCGCGTCCGTCTCTGTAACTCACACATCACACTTGTAGTAATTGGCTGTTTCGCTACGCGTTATTGAGTCTTTATGATGGTTTCAGTCACTCAGCGTCCGAATAAAAACATCAAATTATGTTAAGCTGTTGGCTGGGAGCATTTCTATAACCGCAGCCCTGTAATTATGGCAGGATTTTCAAAACTAAGGCTGGAATCTAAACTGTACATAACAGGCCCTGACTTGTCTGATCAAACGCGTTTCCTTCACGTCGGCGTGGAGGTCTCGAACAGCGCCTCCAGCGGCGTCTCCCTATCAGACAGCTCGAAGAGGTGAAAACCGATCCGCTGCCGATTCCCACCGCCCCGCCCAACCTCATCCCACCCCACCCCACCCCACCCCAGCATTTACCCTCTTATCTGTGCGCTTTAATTTCCAGCCCAGTCCACTCCCGTGCCCGGCTTGTAATTTTGCAGGGAGATGGAACGCTATAATGATGTCCCTGGCGAAGAGTGCAGAGGATGGGAAAAAAAAAAAAAGAAGAAGAAGTCTTAACACGGGAGATTGGTGTGGAGGAGTGTAACATTTAAGCCAGAGAGATTTCCAGCAGCGCCGTCTCCTTTCCAAACCCCTTGGCTACGACAACTACCGGGATGGATGCGCCGAATAGATCCTGCTTGCTAACAGAAAGAATTAGCCACTTTATCTCCTGCCGAGGTTATTTTAAGAGCATCGTGTACAGTACGGTACAGTGTACTGTGCCAGTCAGGACACAGCGCCTGGAGCTTGTGAGAAAACACGCGCGCGGAGGCAAAGCCGATAGAGCAGGTCGCTGATAAAGGATTTCAATGCCTTGTTTTTTTTATTTTTATTTTGTTGTCAAGTAAATTGCGAATAAGTGCATCTTTTCATTTGGCGTGAGTTCGATAGACAGGCTTGTGCAACGCTTAAAGAGCAATTTCGCTCCTTTTAAAAAGATTACAATTCGCACAAAAAGCTGATTTGAGCTTAAAGAGCGCTTCTTCTTCTGCTGGAAGAACAGAGCCAACTGTCGAAGCTGTGCATTAAACCAAATGAATAAAGGCTAATGAATGAAGTACAAACATGCCTTTCAGACCAAACCCAAGGGAGCGAAAGCAAAGTTTTGGTGCCACCAGAGTGTTCGAGCTGCCGGTCCAATGCCAACCTTTTATACACATTGTGCAAGCGTAATTAATTAAGTCATTCATTTGTACCTAAGCATTTGCTTTCATCACTGTTTTTCTGACGCTGCTTTCAAAAGGACATAAATTGACAACCGAAGGTGGCAATTTGAAATAAAATCCAAAAACTTTTTTTTTTTTTTTCTTTTTGTAATGCTATTAACATCTACGTGATTTCATGTCTTACCAGGACAACAGGACAGGCTTGTCTTTGTGTTCTTACCACATTCATATAATTTAATTACAATTTGCAGGAAGAGTCTATTTACCTTTCTTACTAATGGAAATTATTTAACTGTTCAATTAGACACTTGATGAATTGCGTTTCTCCCCATCTGAGTGCTTTGATGAAGTGAAAAACACACACAAAGACCACTACATGTCTGCGCGCTCTCCGTCTGCGTGTACAGACACGTGTGTGTGAGCGTGGTTCTCTCTTCCTCCTGCAGAGCAATTGAAGTAGGGTCATAGTGGCAGCTCTGCTTCTCCAGGTGAAATGCCGGTGCTCTTTAAAGTTTAGGCGCCTGCCCCACAGCTGTCGGCTGGACTGATTGGCACCGAGCGTTGAAAAGGTTGCTGAAGGTCCTGTACTCTCTGTAGGGATTTTTTTATTCTTTATTCGCAGTCCGCTCTGGTCTTTCTGGTCTTCTGTAGATGCGCGAATAAGGCCAAGCGTTGATAAACTTCGGGCTGTCATGGGATAGCGGATCGATAAGTGGCGACCGAGTGGGATTTTTCGACTTGAGAGGATGGAAAAGTTGAGAACCAGGTAGTGAGCGCACATGACTCTGAATAACAAAAGGGGAAAGTGTCAATCGATGGGCGAGGTTGCTGAGGAGAGAATGCCAACCACCCCCGGCCTCCTGTAGCTTTTGGGACCTGGGTTTAAGGGAACCAGTTTTTACCGAGCTTTCCACGCCTCATCCATTATTCTCTTTCTGTGCGGTCTCTCTGCGCCCGATGCAAGCTGGAACGTTGAGGCTTTTTGCACCTGTCCCTTTCCTGGAATTTTAAAAGCATTCGCCAGTCCATGCTGGCAGGCGGACGAGACGACGTCAGACGGGGCTCATGACTATGACTAATTTTATCACGAGACTCCTATTTCCCGTTTTTTTCCCCCGAGCTGCTCCAGTACCAATGTGGAGAGGAAACCGGTTGACTGACAGGTGTTATGGTGGCCCATGCAGCAGAGCGTGCTTTTATGATCCCATCGCAGTCCATCTAAGGACAGGAAGTTCTTTTCTTCCCTCCCTTATCATCTACCCTTATTGGCATGCAGCAGTGCTTGATATTTTGCTCCGTCACGAACAGGAAATGGCCGTCTCTCTCGCTCTGACACATTTCATGCGCCACGTTTAATATTTCACTTCGGGACTTCTATTGTAGCTTTTGACTTTAAAAGCAAAAGAGTGCCGGATTTTATGCAGTCAAGAACAGCGATTATTCTGAAATGGTCTTTTCTGTATTTAGATGAAGAGCTTTTTTTTAGCAGCTGAGAATTTTGTAGTGCGAGAGCCCCGCTTTCCGACTGCCAGTGCTCTGACTCTCATTTTATTTCCTTAAAAAAAAAGAGAGAGATGTGCGTTTCAAAACAAACCCAAGCAGCAGTTGGTCTGATTATCCCGTGCTTCGCACCCACCACATGCCAAGCGTGCACATTTTCTGAAGGTTCGCGCCAGACTACCTCCCTCTCTCATCCCAGCAGGTACGCGGCTCGTCCTGAGAGTCCGGACCGGTCAGGAACGACTGCAGCCTCTCTCACTCTGTATGTACATCATGTTTCTTTCATCCTCCTTCCAGCCACAGACTGGAGCCATTCGGTCACGTTAGCGGAATCAAAGCCTGTATTAGCATTCTTTGGTCTGTCTGTAACGCTTGCAGAGATGAGCGTAATCTGGCTTGGATTTGGTGCTTGATTGTGAGGTTCGCGGCAGAAACAGACTCGCGGGATGACTCGAGGTCGAACACAAGTGATCATTGCTTTTTTAATCCTCCGAAGCCCAACGACGCTGACATGCGCCACTGATTGAATTGAGTCAGTGTAATGCTGGCCCACATTTCCCCAGAGGAAGATGGTGAAGGAGGCAAGAGAAACAAGACTGCTTAAGTGATGGTGAGGAGCAGGCAATGAATACGGATCAGCCTCAACATCCATGGGAGTCCGGGTCACCGCCGCTGTTCACCCGCGTTCACGTGGAGTGGTGTCGCTAAGCACGAGCTGAGCTCCGCCCTCTGCCCCCCCAGGGCCTGCCCATGACCGAATGCCTCTGCCACTCCGAACACCTGGTACAGCGGGTGACACGAGCCTGAAGGGACGCGCCCCCCCCCCCACCCCCGCTTCCACTGCACTGCCGAGAGCATCTGGGACGACCGCAGCACCTTCGCTATTTACTAACCAAGCCAACACACGACGAGCATAAGCGCACAGCCTGATGGGACGACAGGACGCTGCTGCTCGCAATCAACAATCTCACCAGCTGTCACAAAATTGCCGTCTTTTAGGACAGGAGAGATGTCAGAACACTCTTTCAGGAATCCTCATTTGAGGCAGTTGGGTGGCAAAAAATAACAACAACACTGGCACAGAACTGTATAAAATATTAAGAAACATGTCATGAGGTGTAAAGTAACAAAAACAAATAGCAAAAAAAAAAAAAAAATGCAGATGAATCTAAACTCGGGTCCTAACTAATCATTTGATTTGAGAGCGTTTATAGATAATGTGATTAACAGATTACAGTGTTCATTATTTACCAAACAATTAAATCCCTAAATTATAAACAGGCAAAACAACCACACATTCTTAGAAGAATTAACTTTTGAATTGAGGATTTGTTCATTTATTTCCATGCTTCTCCAGAGCCGCCTTCTACTGTATATTAATCAGAGTTTTGTTGTAGAAATACTGAATATCACAACATGCTGCTATATCCAGCCGTCCATATTACAGCAGGGCCTGGAGCCTATCCCAGGGCACAAAGCAGGGTATACCCATCACATGGCGCGCACACACACACACACACACACACACACACACACACACACACACACACACACACACACACACACACACACACACACTCACACAATGGGCAAAGTGGGAAGACAAATAAACCTGCATGTCTTTGGACTGCGGGAGGAAACTCATCGAGCAGGGGGGAACATAAAAAAATCTCCAAACTTCATGCGTGCAGACCAGAGGTGACATCCGAACCCACGACCCTGGAGGTGTGAGGCGACTGTCCTGACCGCCACGTCGCCATGTCACACTGGTCATTTACCAAAAAAAAATTTTAATTTTTTTTCAATAGATTTTTTTTTTTTTTCTCAGGGTCTTGTCATTTTTCTCTTATTTTTATTTTCCAATAAATAAAAAAGAATTGTTTTTGTTGTTGTTAATCAGCGTGTTGCTCCACACAGTAATCCGACTTCCCCAGTAGCCTGCCAGTTAGCAGCCCAGTAATCCCAGGTCCTAGTGGAATAACGAGCCTGTCCGCACCCGCAGAACTGAACCGCACCGCCGGCCAAACACAGTCCCGCATAATCCTAGCATTTAACCCAAAGTCTCCAAGCAGCAACTGACTCGTGGTTGACTTCCAGGCAATATCTGCTCACAGATACACACACACACACACACACACATACACACACACACA
>QMIH01000726.1:69794-130673 GCA_003987875.1 Clarias batrachus
CCCCCCCCCCCCCTGTTAAAACATAACTTGACTCTGGTTTATCACACCTGAGTTCAATTTCTCTAGCCACGCCCAGTCCTGATTACTGCCACACCTGTACGCAATCAAGAAATCACTTTACTAGGACCTGCCTGACACCGTGAAGTAGACTGCAAAGATGAGCGGGCCAAAATTCCCCCACAGGAAGGATTGGAGGAATTAGTTTGATTGATTGCAGTTGTTGTTGCTAAGTGTGGCACAACCAGTTATTAGGTTTAGGGGGCAAACACTTTTTCACACAGGGCTATGTAGTTTTTGATTTTGTTTTCCCTTAATAATAATAATAATAATAATAATAATAATAAACTTTATTTAAAAACTGCATGGTGTGTTTATTTTTAAATGTTTTAAGTAGAGTAGCACAAACAATCTGCTTTAAAAAACAATTAAGCATATTTTTTTTTGTTTTGTTATTATCATTTGTTTATGGTCAGTTTCCCAAATATGGCGCCCAGCTCCTCCCCCTCCCCCTGATGTCCTCTCCTGCTGTTATCTGTCCGTGGTTAAAGGTCCAGATCAAGTACCGTACCTCCTGTTCCTTGGATGACTCCACCACAGACTTTAATATATAGCATTAAATATAGTTAGAGTTGAAAAGGTTACCATGACCGAGCCTTATTTCCTACCTGTTAACACGTTTTTTTTTTTCTCCACCTATGATCGAAGTGAACATAATACGGCCTTTAAGTCGTTTTAGCTTTAACACAGCCTGCAGCTCTGTATCTTATATTTCTTTCTAACCAAATCAATCGCAGGTTGTTGTTTTTATCCTTTGCTTGCCTTATTACGTTTGGATTATTTCTTGGTTGAAAACTTAAAACCCAAGGTGCTTGTGCATAAAATATGAGAAAAAAATTTTTTTTGAACTGGTGAAAAACATACCTCTCTTTTACTGACCATGCAGAAAATGTAAATGCTTATTTTTTTATGTTTTATGCAATGTTTATATTGCAAAAGGACCTGAATATTAAAGCAGTTCTCCATGTGCAAACGATGACGGTGCTCACTTACTGTACCCCCGTCAGTCAGAGCTAACCAAAATCACACGGACCTGCCAGAAGATGCTTGGCACTTTGGTTTGGTTTGTTAGAGTACACGGCCCTGTGTTTGCCCCGCCCTCTCCACCTGGTAGTTGTACTCACTAGTTTTAGTAAATGGGGTGAAATTGGTAAAAAAAAAAAAAAAGATTAACTTCCTATACTCACATGCTCATTACTGTGTGGTATATGATTGTTGCATGGACCAGGAATTCTGATGCGTCCAAACCGCCTGACTTCATCATTTCTCCAGGAATTGTCTCAGGTTTTTATGCTGTTGGAGCAAGGCGAAATTTCTTCTTCTTTCACATACTCACATTAATATGTCCCTGTTAAACATGACCAAGAACAAAAGCACCATCCGATTCAAATTCTAGTGTTTAATGTGTGTTATCCTCGTCTCCAGTTATTGTAAGATTTTTTTACACTGTGTCTCACCTGAGCTGTAACCATCAGCAACACACATACAGTACAGTATGATATTCAACACTGACCCACACTTTCCATTTCTAAATTCTAATTATATTAAATGTAATTCGCATTACATTTCGCCCACTGGACGACACATGCACTGCCAATGAGCACAAAGCCAAAAAGAGACTGAAAACCTGTCACAGATGTTAGAGAATTAAGAACATATTGTACAGGTCCACCAATGAACGGACCACTTGCGCTGCGAGCACGATCTTCTGCTGAAAGAGGAATGTAGAATTATTGGAGTCAAGCGATTAAGAAGTTACAGTAAATCAACAGAAGAAAAAAAAAACTTCAAAAAGAGTAAAGTGGAAGTTTTGCTTCGACCTGCCGGATCTTCAGGCTGCATATAATCGTTAATCGTTTGGATTGATTTGAAGACAGATGGCGTAGCAATCTGGTTATCTAATAAATCAGGGGGAAAATGACTGAACGCTACAAATTAGCCGATCCAAAAAGTTCAGAACTGGAGAATATTTATAAGACGTAGCTTTATTCGTCCCACGTTGGGGAAATAACCGATTATTGTTATGATTGATATAAAGGAATGTCTCGCTTTGTAATTTTAAAGTAAGGGTGTGTAAGCTTCTGCATGTGGCTTACTTCCATTATAGTCAACTTCAAAGGCTTGATTAAACTCTATGAGACAAGCCCTCACGTCTGTACAATTTCAATATTTTAGTTGTTCTCTAATTTCCCTGCTGCAAGTTTGAATTTGATTAAACAGTCGGTCTAATTTTCTGCAATTAGAATACAGAGCGTCTTGGCTCGTTTTAAAAATGTAAAAGCACATTTTCATGGAAGAGTGATTCGGGTTTAAAAGTCAGACGAATAGGGAGAGCACGCGAGCCCTTTGAACCGTGGTGCAGGACCAGTGCCAAGAGACCAATTATTTAAAACGTTCTCTTCTGAGCCGGGTGGATATGAAGCAGCTCATCAGCGCGGCTCTGGAGCAGGTTACTGTGACACAGCAGTACAGTCAACATGCGGTGGCTTGGCTTGAAAGAGATTTGTTCCTCTTCTCGAATTCCCGTCGTTATTTAATACAGGTTAAAATCGGGTGTGCTGTGTGAAATCCTGTTTGTAGTTTTAGGAGTGAAACCTACAGAATTAAGCCGTCGGTGGCAGCGTCTAGTTTTTAAAAAGGAAAAACTAATGGTCTATAAGTGCAGAGAGCTTCTGGGTTTCTTTCTCACCACGCGCTCTTCCTGTTCTCTGATAGACTGGGAGGCCCCTGCGGACCCGGTAGCCCCAGTGATAGTGATCCCCCCAAGGAACACGACGGTAGTGGCAGGGGTGAACGAGGCCACGCTGGAGTGTGTCGCTAATGCACGGTGAGTAAAGCATTAGAGCAACGCTCCGTCCTTCATGTCCATCCTAACCCATTTGCTTTAGGTGAGCAACAGACGCTCAGAACAAGCCATTTCTAGCCCATTAAATCTCATATAGACAGACGGCTTGAACATTTCTTATATTCTAACCTCTTAAAAGTACTGGAGAAAGTTTTTGAACTCTATTCTGACAAGCTTCCTTTAAAGTAAAACCTGTATGTTTTCCATAAGGATCAAGAGATATCTAGCTTCTTAATGGCCAGTTAGTTGTTGTTAGTTCAGCTTTTACCTCTGCTCTTTTCTCCCTCACTCTCTTACATATCGTCTCTTCCTCTACTTTCCTCTCTGCTTTTTCTCTCTCTAGGCCTGTGGACAAGCTGAGTTTAGTGTGGAGGAGGAACGGTGTGGAGGTGGCCAGTGGCGTGGGCTCTTTTGGTCGCCGCCTGACCATCGTTAACCCCACAAGTGCGGACACGGGTCTGTACGTGTGCGAGGCCTCGCTGCTTGACAGCAGCGTCAAGACAGCCGAGGCCAGAGCTTTCCTCTCAATTATAGGTACTGTATAACAACCTTTTTTTTTTTTCCCCAGCCCTTAGCAAAGCTTTGAGCACTCCGCTATCACACAATAGCTTTTAGGCAGGAGGGGTGGGGCGAACCTGCTTTCTCGAACTGGAGGGTTGTTTAAAAGACCTGGAGGAAAGTGCTCTCTGCCCTCTTCACCATCCTTGACCTCACAGTTGGCTAATGACAGATAAAATAAAGTAACATTGCAGCTCACACCTACAGGCAGCTTCACACTCTGACTCAGTGACAATCTTGTCCTTCATACACTGCCTGGACAAAAAGTCGCCACTTCAGATGGATCAAATTATTGAGCCGCATCAAGCAAAGAAAACAACTAAGGAGGTCTGAAATGACTGGAACTGGGCCACGTGCCCTTCAGCATGTTATCAAAACCTGGATGGAGAGCCGTGTGTCCATATGAAAAGCACTTGTTAGTGAGACTCATCAGTAAAACGGCTCCGTTCACTAGGGAGCATGGAAATGGTCATGTGATCTGAGGCCAGGTCACGGTTTTGGAGGCCAGACTGCGTGTATTCCAGAGTGATGGGCGTGGTCAGGGTGAGAAGGGAAGCGCTGTAATGAAGCGATGCTCCCATCATGCATAGTGTCCACTGTACAAGCCTCTGGAGACAGTGTTATGATCTGGGGTCGCTTCAGTCGCTCAGGTCGAGACTCAGCAACGTCATGTGGAGATAAAATGAAGTCACATGACCACCTGAATGTACTGAATCACCAGCACATCACATCTGTGGAGGGTTAATTCTTCTTCCCTGATGGCCACATTCCAGAACTCCAGACGGTTCTGGTAGCGTGAGGAATCATTTTCACACATGAGCTGGACACCACAGAGTGTGTTATTATCAAGGCTAATGGTGATTGAATAAAATCTTTTTGACCAGGAAGTATACTGTAATAAAGTATTGTACAAAAAGTGGAGAGGGAAAAGAGAAGCTGCTGACAGCTGATGCTCTGCTTGGTGAATTGCTTATCCTTTATCTAATTCCTAACCTTTATCTATCCAGTTTCATATGAAAGAGTTACCGCACTTCATTATCCTTGTATGAGCAAACTTGGGGGGAAAAAAGTGCACGTCTCGTCAGAAGTTGTAGACGTGTGCATATAAAGCAGCAGACCCGCAGGAGGGTGAGTCAGGGAGATTGAGGTGGCTTGAGATGATGAATGTGGCCTGTCACTGTGACATCCCTCATAAGTCTGGTGCTCAGTGACTGTTTGCATGGTTGTCATGCAAGATGCAAGATCCCTAAATATGCATTTATTCATCTACTTATGGATGTAAAAGTCCACTTCAGCGCTCTGCCATCAGAGCAAGTGACATGGTGGGGCTTCACACCAGGACTGCACTCAGAAAGAGTGTCCCTTAAGCTGGGAGCTTTACAAAAGCAACAGTCCTCCAGGGCGAGATATCCATTAGGGTTTAAAAAAGACTCAAAGAACTTAAAAGGATAAAAAAAAAAAAGGAAGAAAGAAAAAAAAAAACATTTGATTTTTATTTCTGCAGAGATGCAGATCTAATTAACATCAGAGTGGCCAAGCTTACAGAACACGGCAGAGCTTAGGAAACATATTTTGGGATAGCAGAGACGCGGCTTAGAGGAGCAGCTGGAGTGCATTCATTTAAAAGGAAGCTTGCTGTTTAGTTATTTCTGTGACTTTTACTACATAAAGTGTCTCAACATTTTTCTCGAAATCTTTTTAAAAATATATATATATTTACCAGAAATCTCCTTAAAAGCATATTTAAGCTAAATGCCCACTAGATCAGTGGCGACTGGTGCAAAAACAAAACTTTTTGGGGGGGGAGGGGCAAAAAAAATGAAAATGAAACTTTTAATCCTGGCCTGTAAATATCTATTTATCACGTGATTATGTGGTGATCATTACTACTAGTATAAAATAAAGTCCTGACTCACATCACATCCAGTCAGCAGCTCCGCTCGCCATAAGAAGTGAGAATCACATGGTCCAATCACATGAACCCAAACATTTAAACACAATATTGATTCGCTAAGAACAAAAGTGGGAGGGTTCAGGGCGCACAGAGCTCCGCCCCAAGGATGACTTGAAAAGATCCAATCAGAGCTCAGACTCAAGTCACATGCTTTTCAAAAGTTTACGTGCTACATAGACACTGGTTTGTGCGTACACCAACACAAATGAACATGATACAGTTTAGATTTTTTTAATTTCAAATTAATTATAATAAGAAATACAGCGGAATATTGTGACTAAATGACTTTATTTCATTATTAAAATAAATAATGATTATGCTAAATAATTACATGTTAATGATGCATTCTTCTCTGCCTAACTTTAAGGGGGTCGGCGCCCCTGTGCCCCTGCGCCCCCTATCGACCGGCCGCCACTGCTCACTATATGCTGCATGCTGACTACATGGCTGTAAGATATCATCTTCTACAGCTAACTGCAGTGTATTACAGCTCTATAGCGGATAAGCATCAACATTCTAAAGATAGCCTTTTTGTAAAATAAGGGACGTAGTTGAACTTTACCCCAATCAATATTCACATCTAATATGCACTCGCTTCCATTAAATTTTATTTCATCTATATATTACCTGTTTAATCTATACATTACTGAGTAAATCTGCTGCTTTTACAGTGTTTTCACTGCTTTCACTGCAAGTTTACAGCTCACTGCATTACCGCGTCTCATTTATATCAATTTATCTCTCGTATTGGAGGTGGTCAAGTGATGAGACTCTTGTGAAAACATTTGAAAGGCGCAGACATTTTAAAGAAGCCCGTACATCGGTGAATGACGATCCTGGTCGAGGTGGTTCGGATCATTAATAATCACTCACTAAAACCACTTGCACGTTACAGGAACTCGGCGGGGAGTTATGGCCACGCCCCCGTACTGTTCTGACCTCGCTCCAAGACATTTACACATGTTTGGGTCGTTAAAGGAGTTCCTGGGAGGCCGGCGTTTCAGGCAGTCCGATCGTGGCTCCGGTGTTCTGAGAAAACCTTCTACCTTGATGGTGTCCGAGCTCTAGTGAGACATAAGTGCATCAGTGTATCAGGGGATTATATAGAGAAATAAAGGGAGTGTTTACTTTCAGCACTGTGTTCTGTTATTCTGTATAATGAAAAGTCCCGGTAAACTAAAATCTAAAACGTGACCATGCTAGCTGGAAAATGTTAACTACATGCATGGTATGACCCATTTTGAAGAGTTCACGCCTGTAACCTACATAATACTGTATTCTGTCTGTATTGAGTTCACTGGTTGCTGTCATAGTTTTAATTGAATGGTTTTGAGTCCTTTGAAGTAACAGTCTAATGTTTGGATTAGAAAGACTCTGAAGCCCTTTAAACAGGCGTGCACACTGTACCTTAGAAACACAGCACCTATACTTCCTTTCATTTCCATGCTTAATAAAAAGGTTGATGCATACAAACATACAAACATACATATATCAATATTAATATCTGTATCTGTATATCTGTAAAAATCCATTCTTAAAGCTCTATGTCTTAAGAATGGAAGTGCAGCTGTTTGTTTTTTTTACAGTTTTAATTGGAGGTTTTCTACTGAAAGGGAAAACTTGTGTTGTAGGGTTTTACATACAGTACAGTAGAGCACATGGTGACCCCAGTGTCATTGCGTTTGTACTGACTCCGTCTTTTCTTTTGGCAGAGCCTCCCTACTTCACAGCCGAGCCCAGGAGGAAGCTGATGGGACAAGTAGAGAAAGGCATGGATATCCCATGCCAAGCTCGAGGTCAGTACCGCAAAAATGTACTTTTATGTAACTTTTAGTAAAGTAGTGTTCATGCAAAGACCCCGAGCTATACATCACCATGCAGGAACCTCATGCCAAGCATCCGGCGATCTGCAGTGAATTGAGTCCTGTGCAGCCAATATCTAACAGTGTGTATTGATGGAGAACTGGAAAATTGTTAAGAGTGATTTATAAAATCGTTTACGGCTCTGAGAATGTCATTTGGAGTTGACCATTAGAGAAATGGTGGCCTTTCGGAGGAGTTGCGAAGTCATGATTAGCTGTGAGAGATGAGTAGTTGAGGGGAAAGGGCCAGTCCAGTTATCATTATGTTGAGGGAAAAAAATGGACCTTGGAAATGGTATTGGCTTTCTGCCAGAATTATTCTCCATTTCTTTCCCCACCAGTTTTCTAATAGCCTAAGAGTGGAAGGTCAGCCAATAGTCAGCGCCGTTCATACAGTATTTGTCAGTGTTGCATCCAGGTGTCACATTTCTGCAGTTTCAGAGGTGATTGGGAAAAAATTATCCTGTCAACATCAGATGCCCTGAGAGAAATAAAGAGAATCAGCCAGGCCACGTTCAGTTTAACAGAGCAGGAAGTAGAACGAAGCCGCTGCGTTACTAACATCCTGCTGGAATATAAAGCATGTTGGTGGGTCAGAGACGAAGAAATGGTTTCCTTTAGGAGCAGAAGCAGCAGTCTAGGGAAAATCTGCATCTGGGTTTGTGGCATACAGCCGCAAAAACAACTATTTTCTAGAGTTTATGCAATGTCTTTAGGCAGAGGCATGAGTAGGAGTACAGGACGTTTAAATATAGCACTCCTTCAAATGTATTGGCACAGTTTTCACATGTTAATCTTTTAATAAAGCAACATTTCTCCAAGAATGAAACCTTTTGGAAATTCTCAAGGACTTAAGTGTCATCAGTTCATCTCGATTTTAGTTTGGATATAATAGATATTTATTTATCTTATTTCAAGACTGACTGAAACCCAATATTAATGACAGAGCGTAAAGTGGTATTGATTTGGAGCGCGCTTATTTGCAGCATCAATCAAATAAAATCAGGAACACAACTTTTAAAATCTCTAAATTGACTACGTACTGTATGAACATCATGTATGAGATTAACAAGTATTTTGCAATTAATTTCTCATTTCTCAAATTCAAAAGAATTCTTTTCTTGCATTTATTTTGAACAGAACTTTGACTTTCATTTCTCAGGCAGGAAAATAAATGCTTCCAAGTTAGACTGTCCCAGTTTATCTGATGCCCTTAAATGCCTGAATTTATGTGTTTGCAATTTTATTTACAAAACGGATATATACAATACTGTGCAAAAGTCTTGAGCCTTACCTTAATAATAAATTAAATTAAATTAAAGGAATGTGAACAAATGCAGCAGACTCAGAAGAGCCTAAAGATACGACGATGTATAAACTGCTTGTTTCTGTACCAGCCTCAGCAGCGACCTCGTTTCCCCTCTCGTCTGTTCCGACCCCTCAGCATTCAGCATCAGCAGTGAACTAATCACCTCCTGATCATCTCTCATCACCTGCACCTGTTTCTCACTGGATCAGGACTTCACTTAGATGTGTTTATAATGATAGAATGATTCATAGATCACTGTGTGGATTAACAAACACAAAACACATTCATCTGAATCTGATCAGGTACAGGGACTGCAGTGAAGATGAGCGGTCTAGAGGACTATTCCTCAACACTAGATTAAAAATACAAGAAAGTTTGGCTGTTTGTGAGCACAATAGTAGGAAATTAGGGGCGGTTCAAGACTTTTGCACAGTTCTGTTTATCCATCAGGAATAAAGTAATTCCACTATATTATTTTTATATGTTTTGTTCTGTATAGCTGTTTTTCAACAGTGACCATTGTTATAAATAAAAGTCAACTTCATTGAATTGAGACAACAGTCCATAAATTGAGTCCCACTGGAAAAAATATTAAAACAAAAAAAACAAAATGTTTTAGAATTTTTAAATATGAAAAAACAAAAAGTAAATGTTCAGTATATGTGCTACTCAAGTTTCAGGTCCATATTTAAATGCAAGCAAATCAGTGATACTGAGCATATTAATTAAAGGCTTTGTATGCGTATCAGGGCAGTGGAGGTTCAGGCGGCTGAGGCTCTGGTTGCCACTGCTGGACGAGCCCCTATAACACAATGCCCAAATACAGCAATGCCCAGCTTGCAGGGCATCCTCAGTGCCAGTCTCCAAACCCAAACTCTGCGCGGGTTGCGGCAGGAAGGGCATCTGCCATAATACCGCCAATAAATATCCCAGAAAGGGACTCGTCTCTTTTGCATGAAGCTCGTACGTTCTCCCTGTGCTTGTTAGATTTCCTCTATGTACTCCAGTCCAAAACATGTTGTAGGCTGATTGCTGTTTCTAAATTCGTCCCTAAGCAACCTAACTCCCCCTGATAGCTATGGTCATTGTCGCGAGGTCATTACGACTAATCAACAGATGCATGCAATGCCAGTTAATAAGGAAAGAAGAAATAACTGCTTTTAACATTTTCCTCATGTCGAATCTCCTCTACTGAAGCAGACAACACTCCAACGGATCCGATCTAAAATGGATCATCATGTTTTGCACAAACTTGCGGATATATTCTACTTGCCAGTAAATTGTTATATTCAATTAGAAAAGACTACAAAATAGATGTTTGTTTTTATTACTGCCCACAGACTCTTCAGCATCACTGTATGTAATAACCCATAAGCATTAAGTTCCACTAATAAACTCACAAAGTGACAATTAGAAAGCAAACACTTCATCAGTTCACAAATGGCAGTGTAAAACTAAATAAGTTACACAGTCCAGCGACTTTCTCTTGAAGTACACTGGAGCTGATACGAGTGCTGAATTTCTCCCGACAGCTCTTTCAGGGTACTTAAAGCATCCCTTGAGAGCGCTTCTCAAGCTGCCAGAATAATTCTTAGAAGTCTCAAAGTTGAAGCGATCTCAGGCTTGTGTCTGATCATCTCATTTCCACTTGATATTCTTCTCTACATCTTATGTAGCAGAAGTTCCCATCGCAGGAACCTCAAGGACTCTTAACCAGTCCACATTTTTGTGCCAACTTCCAAAATGCATGAGCCAGGTTATCAGCATTCTGCAGCTATTCATTAGCAGACGACTGGCGTGCGTGTCCCGAGCACAAGGACTGAGCTTGTGGAAGCTTTTGTTGGTCAAGTTAGTTAGTATAAAATAATGTGTTTTACTCGTCACACAAATAATTCTCGGAAAGATGGACAGTGTGTGTGTGTGTGTGTGTAAATGTGCAACCCTAATTTAATTCATGGCAAAGGCACTCATAAATGATGTCCAAATTCTGACCCAGAGAAGTCTATCAGTGGATCAGCTCCGAGCATTCTGACATTACTCTAGCTAAACTGACCGAGGTATGAAAGGCTTGCTACAGTAACAGCTAGTTAAAGAAATACAAATTTTTTATATTTTTATATTATATGCAACATCTGTAGCATGCATGATTTTATGTACACCGATCAGCCATAACATTGAAACCCAAAACATTATGGCCAGTATTGCGTGAGTTCCCTTTGTGCCACCTGCGCAGCTCTGGAGCCTCAGCGCGCGTCTCCACAAGACCTCCACAAGGGTGTCTGAAACCAGGACATTGCTTAAACATTGGTTGTGGATTAAACCCGTTTGTCTGGTGCATTCTATGGGTGGCTAGTCGGATTGGGATCTGGGGAGTTTGGAGGTCAAGCATGTGGCAGGTTACAGGGTTCTGATTCTGTACCTTTCCATCATGGCCAGAATTAGTGCTAGAACGGATGAACTGGCCTTTGGTTTCCACAGGCTTAAATCAGCCTTCGGTGTCCATGATCCTGTCACCAGTTTACTGGTATATCATTGCTAATCAGTGTTATTCATTTCTCCTGCTGGTGGTTTTAGTGTGGCTGATCGGTGTAAATGATCTACTTAGAGGTGGCTCGTCTAGAAAGGGAAGCGCTTTTACAGGCACTTTATGGATTTTTCTTTTTCTTTTATATTTCATTTGCCCACATTGATATGATTTTTTTTTTTAAAAATCATCGAGGGAACAAAGAAATATATATTTATAGCATTTCAGAATATTAACTTCAAAACAGGTGTCTGATTTGTTCAGAGTCAAAAAGGCATGGTAGAGTGACTCACTGGTGCGAAACCAAACATAATCACTCCAAGCTGATATCTTATTTATAGCTAATCATTAATGATTAAGCATTAAAAGGTACCTGGTGCCAGTCACTCGCGTGAGTTGCTCATGAATGGTTTGCTCGCCAAGAATTTTATATTAAGCAACCAGTTTTTATTAGATTCTGGTGCCACTGTAAAGTACAAGTAAATACAACATGTTCTTGTCTGGTGTGCATGTGTAGGTCAGAATATCTTGACCTGTCATGCTTGTTACACTCCAGTCCATACTATTGACTATCTCTGGCCTTTTAACCCTCAGGTGTGCCCATGCCCAAGCTGGAGTGGTATAAGGATGCAGTCCCGCTCAGCAAGCTGAACAACCCGCGCTACAAGGTCATCTCCAGCCTGGGACTGCAGATCAGGAAAGTGCAGCCTGACGACGCGGGGATCTTCCAGTGCTTCGCCAGGAATGCGGCTGGAGAGATGCAGGTCCACACCTATCTAGATGTGACAAGTGAGTTAGAAGCCGAGCGGAGAGAAATTTGTATTCCGGGTATGCCGCGTGTTAGGAAAGCGCTGCTCTGTCTGGCTGTAATTACTGGCTCGCGGAGACAGCGGAAGCATAATAAAAGGCATTATGTGTGACGGACTGAAGAGAACTCGCTCCCTATGCTTTAACGTCTCGCAGTCAGGAATACGTCCCTGCTAATGTAAAACCGAATGCTTTTTGCTCGCCAGTTAGGAAATTGAAGCGTTTCCCTGTGGAACAAGCCTGGCTGGTGCTGATTACTTCATAATGTTTGCTGTGTCCAGGCTAGCCTGTGCCGTGTGTGGCTATAAGGGTGTCTCGCAGAAACACTCCGATCATGGCCGATAATTACTCTGCCGCTGCGCGATCGCACTGGCTGGGTGGTGATAATGATGTTTAACTTCATATGTTGACCTTTAGACCTTTTGATTAATCAATTTCATTCTGACGTCAGACTAGGCACATGACCTTTTATTTATATTTAATATAATTCGTATTGTACGCTATTATATATGTATATACGGTGCCTCTGATGGCTAGCACTGTGGCTGTGCACCTCCAGGTTCCGGGTTCGATTCCCACCTTGGGGTCTGTGTCTTGTTTGCATGGTGGATTCCCTTTGGGTTTTCCGGTTTCCTCCCACAGTCCAAAGACATGCAGATTAGGCAACTTGGTGTTCCCATTGGTGTGTATAAATGACAATCAGGCGTCGAGCCGGTCACCCGACCCCTTAAGTACCTGCCATAGAAACATAGGGGGTATTCTTCGCCCAGTGTGGATGTATCAAAATACTAAATACCGACATTATTTATTTATATGTACTGTATATATTATGTCTGATGTGTCTTTGTTTGAGTGTCGGTCCAGACTCTGTTTACATTCAGAATTGAAGAAATAAATCACTTGTTGCGGACCTTCTGAATGATCTTACTACATGTGATACCCGGAGTCTCGTGTCTCGATGCCAAATTATAGCTTGCCATTCCTTAATGTGAGACAATATAGAAAGAAAAAAAAATCCCAAGCAATTTATCTTGAGTGGGCGGCAGATCAGGTATTGACATCTGGATGCTGCTTCTGTCTTGCTGTAGTGAGCGTATATATCTTGACCCTCATATTGACCGCTGGTTCAATAAAAGCCATTTAAAGCCTCCTCCTAGGTGTATTGTTCCTGTATAGATCTGATTCATGCCAAAGTGATCAAGGGCAAGAAGAGTGAATGAATACCAGCATGCACTGTAAATATTCAGCACACAATCTACAGAGAGAGAGAGAGAGAGAGAGAGAGAGAGAGAGCAAACTGCTGTTCTAGTGTGCCGGCAAAGCCATTAAGCAAAAGAACATGACCGTTCTCTATAACACTGCCTGAAGGAGCGTGTAATATTGTGCGGGAAATTCAATGACCACACGAGCTGGGGGAAAGAAAGAGCTAATACTGCGCTACGTAATGTTCGTCTGCACAAAAAATATGGCCAGGATATATATTCAGGAGCAGTGTATGTTTTTAAAATATGTAAATATGACTTCAGGGTCATTTAGAAATGTTCTTTTTCAAGCTTTTACCTCATCAATCTTTATGGAGTTACGTCAAAAGGGTTGAGAGGCAACTAGCCTTTTAGCCACCGTGCAAATTGAGCTGTAATGGGGTTTATTTTTTTGCATCTTGGGTCCAAATTGATATGCCAAAAAAAAAAAAAATTCAATTCAGAATCCAAATAATCTTGTTTTCCCTTTAATCAGGGGCAGGCACAACCAACCCCAGTGGATATACCTATTTATTTCAACATCTCTGCCTATGATAAAAAAGCCTAGCAACGCTTCCATTATGGCCGCCCAATCAGAAGAGCTTAATTGGATTTACCCTGCTTGTTTACTGTTTCTGATTTGTAGCACAGATTTGCTGAAGAAGTGGGGAAAAACACACCAAAAAAGAATAAATAGATGAAAATAGGAATAGAAATGGGTTTTTAATTCAATTTCCTGTTGTTTGCTCTCTTGTAATGATTTTTTGTTTTTTTTACATTCACACATTTGTTTGGATATGTGAGCTGCATTAAGCCGAGAAGCTTAAAGAGAAGTCTGCCAGCTCGGCTACACCTGTGTTTGTGTTTCTGTGGATTGTGCAGGTTTGGCTCCATCATTCAGCGATCCACCAGTGAACATCAATGTGACCGACGGCGCTGTGGCCTCCTTCACGTGCCAGGTCTCTGGGGCCCCGAAACCAGCCATTACCTGGAGAAAAGGTCATTGTTAACATATCATGTGACCACATGGCTTTTACATATGGCATGAGTATTCAGCTTGTTTCAAAGAAGTTCTGCTGCAACTAGCTTCCACTGGAAGATAATTAGTAATATATATATAGTGCATAATTAGTAATAGTAATATAATGATTGTGGTGGTGGACAATCCTACACAGACAGCATAATGCAGAAACCAGGGCTACAAATCCCCATGCTTCACTCTGAGCATAATGTAATCAGCATGATGCACAATTTTAATGGTCTCCACCAAAAGCTTTGTTTCTTGGTTTTGGCCCAATCAGATCAGAGAGCTTCTGCATTTCCGGCATGTCTTTTAATAAATTCCACCATCAGCCTTCTGTGTGTGTGTGTGTGTGTGTGTGTGTGTGTGTGTGTGTGTGTGTGTGTGTGTGTGTTATATATACTATATACACACACAGGGCATCTGCGTGCACAAATGGAAACATCTATCGTGATTTATTTTACTTTTTTTAAAGGTAAAGTGCAGGTTAATTGGTTTTATTTTTACTTTATAGATTGTATAAATTATTTTTATGTATTTATTTTTTGGTGGCTGTGGAACGAATAATTTCAGTTTTCATTATTTCTTATGGGAAAATTAGATTTGGTTTACGAGTGTTTTGGAATATGAGCCCACTTCCGGAACGAATTATGCTGGTAGTCCAATGTTCCACTGTATATTATTGTACACATCATAATGAGATAAGGAGAACATTAGTAAGTCTCTAATAAGGCTTTCTTAATCACAGTGAGTCTGTAGTTAACCTCGTCATCATTTCTAACATGATTGGTTCTGTAAGATTTTTAGGCATGATTTCTAAATTATATCTTGAAAAAGGTAAAAACCCTTGTGTTTCTTTTTATTCTAACTTATATTTAGACTCGATTGCAATATATATAAAGATTTGACTTCCTACGACAGAAAATGTTCCTTGAGGTTCCTTTTGGATTAGTTCAGGGTCTCCAAAAGGGCTTCGACTTGGAACATTCTTTGATGTTGAAACATTCTGTGTACAAAAAAATAAAATAAAGTGAATAATATAATAAAAAGGTGGCGCAGCGGTACAGCAGGTAACATTGCCTCCTCATAGCTCCAGGGTCTCTCAGCAGCTCTGTGGGTTTCCTCCAGATCGTCCAGTTTCCTCCCACCTCCTGAAAAACCTCCCAGTACGTAGATCGACTATGCTGAATCGCCCCCAATTATGAATAATCATCTTGTAACGTTGTTGAACCCTGTGATGGACTGGTGTTCCGTCCCTGGAACTGAAGATACTGAAGGAATTGATGAATGGATGAGTCGTTGGATGAATCATGCTCCTGCTAAAAACTGCACAGCTTGTCACCTATTTTATAAAAAGTTATTTATCACTTTTTAGCGCTCTTTAGCTGAGCACGACAAATTGACAGCCACAGTGCTGCACGTTTTTGTGTGTTCTGCAGAACTCTATTAAAACCTCTTTGTTGCGGCTGATTGGCAATATAACAAAGATCATTTTTGTGAAAATGCACATTACAAATCTCTCTTTGTGTCCCAGTAACGTTTCTGGCTTTTATTCATGAAGTCATTTCCATAGCCTTCCCAATTATGTACACGGAGCTCTCCTAATGAGACAGGCTGAACTGAAGCATTTCCCCCTGGGAAAACTTTAAGCGCGTAATAAAACATCAGACACAACTAAACAGCCGCTCATGATACTTTGTTAATCCTTTGCGTCGACAAAGAAATGAGACACTGAATCGAACGTGTTTGTGTGTGTGTGTGTGTGTGTGTGTGTGTGTGTGTGTGTGTGTGTGTGTGTGTGTGTGTGTTCGCAGATGCACAAATACTAGCCAGTGGCTCGGTTCAGATTCCACGCTTCACGCTCCTGGAGTCTGGGGGGCTGCAGGTGCAGCCGGTGGCACTGCAGGACGCGGGGACATACACCTGCTACGCCGCTAACAGCGAGGGAGCGATCAATGCCAGCTCTGAGCTTACTGTCTGGAGTAAGATCTTTTGTTTCCTCATGCACACACGCTCAGACGCACAGAGGGCTGCGGTGCACTTGCACAGAAAAAAGATTTATCTGCTTCTTTTTTGCATTATATTCACAACTAAAGAACAAAAGTATGAGTGTAGAAAGAGTAATAACCAGTGGGAGCCTTCAGTCTTAAGAGTAATTTCCCTGAGATTACATTTTACAAATGAACTCGAATGAAATCGCAGCTTACGATCCATTTTTTTTTTTTTAATCTTAAATCATATTATTCAGGAGTTGTTATGAATTATTCATTAACTACAGCGAAACTAATAGGAAAGGTATGGAGTTATGAGAGTTTGATGAATGTGTGGAGCTAAAGGCATTAATAAGGGTTTGATTGTCTTACATTATTCTTGAGGTTATTCGGGACTGTTCGTGTTCTTTTTTTATTAGGAATCGAATCTGTTTAAAAATGACATCACGCAGACATCACGCCGGGACACAGGGTCACTCACGTGAGGCTGAGGCGTGTGTCAAGCTGAAACTAACGGCCCATGAGCATCTGATACATACTGTACTGTACATTTAGTGTCTGGATGCTCCTATAGAGAGCACATCTGGATTTTTTTTTTTTTTTTAAGACAAGCTGCGAATCCATGTGATTGTATGAAAAGGACAAAATTGAATTCTCATAATTCATCCTTTATTAAAACTGGAACAGAGACAGAAAAAAAGTTAAAGTAAAGACAGGAAATTGTTCAGGATTTAAAAATGTTCAATATTCTGCATTATTTCTAAATCATTATTTAAGAGGGCGTGTTTTATTACGCCAAAAAAAAAAGAGGTCATTTTAGGATATTCAGGGTCTCCATAGTGTTTGGCTACAAACAAACAAACAAACAAACAAACAAACAAACAAACAGGCCAATATGTTTTTACCCCTAATGTGACCTCATATAAGAAGAGCCCCTCCACTTGCCTGATGTTCAGCTCCACCCAACTCTTCTGTTCTTTCTCAGGGCGTGGCTCGGCAGTAGCTCATTTACATAGACACTGAAACGCTGCATTTGGAGGAGGAGTGAAATAAAGGGAGTTTGTTTGTTGGATGAAAAATCACATTATCTGACGGGGATTCCAGCTGGAGCATTAACACACACACACACACACACACACACACTTTGCAGGAGCTCTAAGACCTGTGTTTTGTAAAACGTCAAATATGAGACTTTTACATTAAAATGTCTTGGTGATAGTGACCACATTACATTCTTTGAATGAAAGATCAGATTTTCCTGGAGGCTTTTAACTGTTTTAATCAGGTGTATTTGGAGTTGGCAGGTGAACTGGGAGCTGGAGTCCGTAGTGTCCATGTCTGTAGGCTAATCATCTCCCAGAACATGGAGAAGCCTACAGACACGACCACTACGGACTCCAGCTCCCAGTTCACCTGCCAGCCACAGATACACCTGATTACTCTCTCTGCACCTGAACTCAGTCTCACACTCACACTCACAGTATTTCCTTGTCCTCCTTGTGGTACTCCTGCTCCAGTCCTGTCCAGTATGGAGACGTTTCCTGATCACATGACCCTAGCCCATTTAACGGTACTCATTGTTTTTGTACGTTGCTTTAATAAAAGTTCTGTCGGACCTGCAGCCTGTCGTTAAAGCAAAGCAGACACAAACCAAATACTAATAAATTCAGGTCAGTATTTAAATATTTTACCCCAAATGATATTTTTCGTTTAACTCATTGCACATACAAAGTAAAATTTTAATTCAATGAAAATGAATAATTAAATAAATGAATAGTAAATAACGGCATGTTCGCTGGTGGTGTCAGAAAGATGAACTTCATCAGAAATGCTGTTTCTGAAAGTCTGACATTTTCTCATACACCAGTTCCTGACTGAGAAAGACTTTTTTAAACTCTGTTCACTTTCATCCCAGTCCATAAAAGTTACAAAAAAAGTTTTAATGTTGAAAGTTCTTAGTGTCAAGCAATCGGAATACTTCATATAAAACACCGTAGCTGGCTCTTTGGATGCTTCTGTGAAACATTGTGCTACTAAAGTACCAGACTTTCCCGTGACAGTCGGTGAGACTAAACTGAGGCTAAAATTAGCCACCTGCTGTTGCGCTAACGTACACAGAGACACAGTGAAATGTAAACGCGACCCAAAAAGGCTGGAGAAAACGAAATACTCTAAAATGTCTGTGTGAAGCTGACCGCTGTGACGCGTCTTAGTTTAAATCTTGTCTTTGTGTCGTCTGTGTTAAAGGCCGCACCTACATTTCCGAGCCTCCTGTGGACCGGCGGGTCATCAAGGGGACGACGGCGGTTTTGGAGTGTGGCGCCATACACGACGCGCGCGTGCACGTCAGGTGGGTGGTGATGTGACGCTCTGGAGGCGCGCGTGTGTGTGTGTGTGTGTGTGTGTGTGTGTGTTCGGAATCTGTTCCCCAGGCCAGACTTGTCCCATCAATACAGAGTATAATGTTAATTAGGATTGCCAGCCCATGCGACGTTAAGTAGATTCAAAATGCAATCCGTTATGCTGTAAACCTAATTCAGCGCTAATATGCAGGAAATCGGTGTAATGAAGCACTCATGCGTCCCCTGCTCTTGTCCTCTCTTTATCCCACCGTTTCATTCTCTCCATCTTCCCTGCCCTCTGTCTTCTCTCATTCTGACTTGCGTCTCACTCTTGACCCTTAATCTCCCGACTGGATTTTATTGTTCTTCCTTTGTGTCTATTTCTTATTTTTTTCTTCTCTCTCTCTCTCTCTCTCTCTCTTTCTTCTGTCTTTTTCTTCCATCCTCTCTTCCACTGTATGTCTTTCCTGTTCCCGTGCAGGTTTATGTGGATGAAGGGCGGCGAGGTGGTCAATCAGTCCAGAGGAGGACGCGTCAGCGTGCAGCAAGGCTCTCTGCACATCTCTCAGACGTGGTCGGGGGATATAGGCGATTACACATGCAATGTGATTTCGCTCGCCGGCAATGACTCCAAGACCGCACGCCTGGAAGTGATGTAAGCTCCAAACAACCGCAGTAGCTTCCTGTTTATTCCCTCCTGCTTGATGTTTGCCCATTTTCCAGTTATATGCCGAATGATGTAGCAGCCTTTCAAATTATTATTTTGCGTCTCAGCCCTTAGCTTTCAAAAGGATTTTTTTTTTTATTTTGTGTGTGTGTGTCAGGAACATCTGGGCTTTGTGAAGCTCATGATGACCAGGGCTCTCCACGGTGCAGCTCTCAAACTGTGGGCAGATGCCCACAAATCACAGTTGCCCACAACTAACAGATGCTCCAAATCTTTGTCCAGAAAATCGACCTGCAATATTCAGTACAATCTATCATTAAACAGAGTATGTTACTAAAAAACGCTCTGAACTAAAAAGCTTCATTTTAGAAAACAAGCGCGCACACACACACACACACACACACACACACACACACACACACACACATGCATTCATCAAATGATGTACTGTGAGCAGTTTGTAAATGCCATTCAGACTAATCACAGTCCAGAACCCAAAGACACATGTTACTGTAGGTGTTTGGACTGAGGGAGGAGCTGAGTGGGAAATTCTGTAAATGCATAACAGAATATACAGTGAGGTGACGAGATGAAAACATTTCACAGCTATACAAATGTACAAATTTGGAAGAAAATAGTTCTTTTGTATAGCTTTGAAATGCCATTAAAAAAAAAAAACTGGGTTTGACTGCAAAATGAGATAAATCCTCAACAACACCTTTATCAAAAGAAGCAAGAAGGATTACAACCTGACAGAACATACAGTATTGTGTACACGGTGCATTCGATTAGATCATGTAAGCGTTAAATTTAGCATGATTTTGTAAAATGCTGTAATCACACCCCCTACAGTGTAACATCATTAATATGTAAAGACTGGAGCAAACTCGTGTTTTGAGTGTGTTGTCGTTGTCGTCCTGGGCGAACAAAATGCAACAAGGACAGGAAGGGTTGTGGTTTGGAACACACCGCAACAAAACATGTCAGTTACAAAGACCATTGAGAAACATTATAAACAATAATCGAAGTAAAAAGCACATTTTAGTTCGTTCACAGCAGACACAGTTTTCCCCGGACGGTAGTTTCATTTCACTGATCATGTGACAGTAAGAAGCTCTTTATGGATTTGTCACGTTTTGACATGTAAAGCAGTCAGTCACAGTCACGTGTTGCCCAAACCTTCCAAACCAAACCGTCTTTAATAAGGATATGTAGTGGTTGTGCGTTTGAGGAAAATAATCCTGCCGAATGAGTGAAAGTCCCAAACTGGTCTACTGTAAATCGTTAATTATTCTGCAGCCACGCCCCTTCGTTAAAGACAGACCTACCCTCATCTCTCCACACTGCAAACTTTTCTTTCGCCTCATTAAGTTCAAACTTTCACCACTGCTTTATAAAATATGTATGTAATTCTTATGAATGTGTTTTGACGGCCGACGCAGGCGTCGTACAAATAAAGTGTTACCGAACGGTCTGTCAAAACTATAGTATAATTTATTCTTGCAGTTAGAGAAAGCCACCTCGGCCCAACACGGTGAGTACAGAAGCATTTTTCACAGTTAGAAACACTCAACACATGCTCGTGCAATTAGCGAAATAGCAGCTGCAATAATAATGGCTAGTATGGTGTTCAATCAATGCGGGATTTTCAGCACAGAAATTGTTCAGCATGAGGGCTGTTGTCGTCGTTACAATCTTTTTTCCTTTGCTTTCCAGCTGTTTTTATTTTTGTATTATAAACATCTGTTAATTGCCGTGTACAAAGTGACATGTGCATTACCTGAGATACTGCCGTTACCAACCGCCACTTCTTTGAGCAGATTTAAAATGTGCAGGTTTGGACGTCTGCGTAGTTCTTTTAATTATTTAATTTCTTTTTTTGTTTTCGCGTCTTTTGTCTTTTGCCATTTTGACTCCCACTCTTGTTCTTTCCAAACATTTTCTTTCCTAATGAAAAGCACAGTGTAATTATCAGATGTTCATGTTATGGTTATGAAGAACATCGTGGCAGAACAATGAGACTTTCATTTCGTGCGTTTCCAAATGTTTCAGTCGTCGTTTTATTCATGGGATGAGACAAAAGCCGCGGTGCAGAAAGTCATTTTGAGAGATGGGTGTGTGCTCGAGCAAGGAAAGAGCGGAATGCCGGTGAAATGACCCGGTGGAACATTCATTGTGTGAGACTAACAGTGCTGGTACTTAGCGGCACATGACATGGGTAAATGCCAGGAATCTGTTATTTTAGTGAAATATCCAGTAATCTGTTATCTCAGCACCACCGCTGGAGCCAGGGCTTGTGTTCGGGTCTGCCAGGAAACGCCTGATTGTGACACAGCGGCTTTGAAGCTCCAGCAAAGTCTGGACACGAGGCCACTCAGTCTGATCCGCATGCACATATTTACTGGAGCTGTGCGTTTGAATCCATCATTGACTCAATCGGATCGTCGGTTTTCAGTCCCACGGAGGAATAATTAAACAAAGTGTTTACATGAAACGTTTTAACAAGCTCTATCACGGTGTAACATGAAACGTTTCACATGAAGACAAAAGTGCAAAAGTTTCTTGAAAGAACGTGAAAATTATAATTGAAGCGTCTCATGTTGCAACATAAAAATATTATCTCAAAATATCCCATTCTTCACATTAGTTCAAGAGAAAGACATTTTCACAGTATCATGGGATCTGTGTGATGAGATTATTTCATAACTAATATGAAAAGACCATATCTGGAATTAACGTGAAAATATCTCATTATAACAATAATAAATGTTAATTTGACTAAAATAATTACAAATTCTTTAGAGAAACACTACAGCTGATGCAGGAAATACAAACTCAATCCATGTGTTGGAATTTTGAGCCGCTATAGTGTATTACTGTACCGCAGGCCGCCGACTGGACTGGACTGGACTGGACTGGACTGGACTGGACTGGACTGGACTGGACTGGACTGGACTGGACTGGACGGGTGGAGCCGACGATTATTCGAGACGATTATTACATTTAAACACTCAACAACGCAAGTTACACACCGTGTCAGTGTTTATTAGGGGATTTTAGTAGTCGTTAATATTTGAATATTCAGACCGTCAGACAAACTTTAGTGCTCTTGAGTCGAATTGAAAAGAAAAACTCAAAAGTGCTCAAAGCCTGAATCGAATCAAATTGTCAGTCAGTCTGTGAGTCACAGCTTCAGTATTTATTCTGCTGAAGAAGCCGTGTATCTAACAGCAGCTCTCCGCTCATTAGAGCCAGACCTGCATGTGGGTTTGCAGATGTGGCGCAGTTCTCCCAGCAGGAACTTGTACACTGACCCTTTTTTTTTTCCTGGAAACTTTTTCACTGTACCCGTTCCATCTGGTTTTCAAGTTCTTTCCTTTTATATTTCAAAGGTCTGTTAATGCTACCATCCAAAAACATTTGGAAAGCAGCAGGCTGCTAATCGCATTTCTCTGCTTCAGATTCTCTCTCTCTCTCTCTCTCTCTCTCTATCTCTTCTCTTCTCTTCGTATATGCGCTATGTGAGGATTTGGTTTATTTTCCCAAATATTGTTCCCAATCAAAGCGTTCGTCTTTTAAAAGGATGTTGACCTTTGGGCCCTGGACTGTGATTCGGTGTGTGTGACCTCAGGGTCTGATGAATGTCCACTATTTTGACCTCATAACTTTAAATACAACAGTTTATTGCTTAACATTTATTGCACAACGCTGGTCTCAGGTTCCAGACATAATGTAAAAAAATTCACCGCAAAAAAAAAAGAAAAGAAAAAAAGATTGTATACAAGAGGTCAAAAGAGGCATCGGCTGTTTGTGCAGATTTGTTTAGGATTATTTATCTGCGGCACTGTTCTGTCCTTATTAACATTAAAGCCCTTGTCCTAGAAGAAACAAAACAAAGACACATCCAAGCGCTTCTCTCCCACGTGGCCCGAGTCATCCTGCCTTCCCTGAAGCACAGCTGCCCGTGTCGTTAGAGAGAAATGGCTTTTTAGGCAGACGTCCTTTCCACTCGCAACAGATTACTTAACCATGGCAGCAGAGACATCGCGTGGGATTGAGACATTACTGCTTTAACTACATCCTGATGTCATCTGGTTTCCTGGATAATCAAGTTCTACAGTGAGTTTTAGCATTCTTTAAGTGGAAATTAATGTGTGTAGTTGTAGAGAGACGCATCACTTCTTCAAGGTGCTCCTCTCCGCTTCTCCTCTCTCCCCCATCAGCAGATATGCATAAGATAAAAGGCACGTATCGGATCTCTTCTGTGTGATTGTCAAAGGTTTCTTGCCTTGTTAGAAAGAACAAAAAGAATTGATGGAACCTGGAGCTTTGATGATTCTTTCTCTGGGTTTAAATTAAAGAGAGAGAGAGAGAGAGAGAGAGAGAAAACTTTCCCAAGACTGAAAGTGCTGGTGATGCTTTGATGCGTGAATGCAGCATAAAGCCAATTCTTGCCAAGTCAATTTAATGAAATAATAATCATTTAAAAACAAATGATAAATAGAATACAGTCGAACATAACTAATCATACTGGCAGGGGAATTTGGAATCAGACTGGTTTTCTTTGAACACTGAGGAGAGAAGTGAAGGAGAGCGGACCGACCACAGAGGAGATCTGACCGTGAACGGCGCAGAGGGAGGCGCGGCGCAGAGTATTAGAGGACGCCTCAAACAGACATGTTGAGAAAGTGCAGCTCCACATTGGATGTGTTTCCTAAACCTCTAAGGATGAGTTTACATCTGTACTGCATGTGTGTGTGTGTGTGTGTGTGTGTGTGTGTGTGTGTGTGTGTGTGTGTGTGTGCTGACTCTAAACTTGTTTGCTCTCTCTCTCTCTCTCCTAGCGAGCTGCCTCACTCACCGCGGAACCTGCAGGCCAGCCTGAACGCCACAGACAGCCGGAGCGTACACCTGTCCTGGATGAGGCCGTTCGATGGCAACAGCCCCCTGCTGCACTACATCGTCGAGCTCTCGGAGAACAGTACGCACGTTCACTTTGTTGCAGTATTTCACTAATATTCATTTGTACTAGTTTTCAGAGGTGAAGCCGAACACTGACCAATACATCACCAGCAAAAAAGAAGACTGCACTATCCATTAGGAAAATAAATAACTTAGTACAATAACGGTACAGGATTTTTGTATTTAACGACGTACAGTAACTCAAAAGGCTCAGCTGAACTTTGGATTGGATTTTTGCATGAGACGAGGGTTCTGCAATTTGACCTCAATTACTTACATTGTACTCGTGTAAAACGTCACTTTGGTATAAACAGGAGGAAAACTTATAATAAGAAAATTGTACTACATAATTCCTCTATACTCCATCTTGTACTACACACAGGACTCTACACTGATTTGAGACAGTTTTGATGAAATCTCATGTCTTGGTCAGGACTGTGCGGTGGCGCGGCGATGACTCCCTGCGACTTCCTGTAATGTGCAAGTGTAATGTGGTGTTGGTGAATGAGTGTGTGTACAGTTCACACACACACACACACACACAGATGCGTCTCTTTTGCAAGTTGGCGACAGTCGATTTAAAAGGATCAGACGTTCCACGCGCTGAACGTTCACGACTGCAGTGACCCCCGCCCGAGCCACCTCGGCCACAGACGTACGACCTTCTTTAAAGCGCTCACAACGTTCAGATGTTTTACTGTGGCTGAGAGTCTCATCACCGTACTGCGCTCGAAGTCTCCTGTGAATGTCAATCTGTTCTACGTCTTCATTCGTCAGTCCCAGTTTGATTCAAACCGCCTTTTGAAAAGTGACAAAACTGATCATAGTGTAACATCAATACTAATAATTAAAGATTTACAAAATACAGTTCAACGTACATTTAGTGACTAGTCAACATCACAGCAGTGTGATTCTGTCCATCCCCTAAAACACACACACACGCAGGCACATAAGCTACGAGCGTCTGGTAGCATGAGATGTTGAGAGTAATGGTCATTCCTAAATGCGCTCAGATGAAGATAGATTCTGCTCGGTAAAGAAGGTTGATCTTACTTAAATCGTGCTGTCTCATGAAAGAACAGAGATGTATAGAAGCGTGGAGACACTCCATCACCACCATCATGGCAGACTGGAGTAGATTAATCTGCTCGGGGTGTGAGTGGACAGTGAGCAATGGGCCGGGGTGGAGGTGGAGGTGGAGCTGGGACACTGCTTCACGCCAGAAGGATGTCAGAAACACCTGGACACCTGACTGAAAGAGAGACAAGTCTGCGTTTAAAACACTCCATCTTAACGTACATCGTTCCACTGTGATTCCCCCAAAATCTGCTTTATGAAGAGGGAGACGGTTTTGGCCTCGCAGTCCCGTCAGATTTATTTATCCATATATTTATTTATTTATTTATTTATTCATGCTGTAGAAAAGTCGACTTCTGCAGGAACCGTGGATTTGACCGCACACTCGCTTCAGTATCAGACAAAGTCCGGCCCGCGTATCAGCAACCCGTCTCACCATGCCAGCCTTTCTGACTCCGGTCCGTACTGCACATCTGCAGCGTAATTCTGTTATTCGTCCGACATCAGCGCTGCCTCCTGTGATAAAGTGCACCCCTGCTTTAATGTGTTTTAATGACAAATCTACAGCGCAACGCTTCGTACAGGATTCAAGCTAATTTCTCTAAAGAGCCTGATGTCGTTTGATCCGATCATTAAGTATTAATAATTGCTTGTGTTCTACTGGGGAATCCAGACTAGAAACCGATGTGCGATTAGGAGTCGTGATTAGAGCTCTACCCTGAGCGAACACGACGTCTACACTGTCTCACTACACCGCGCTCTGGTTTATCTCTGAAACTAACTGCCTCGCGCGGTTCCAGATTCTCCGTGGAGGGTGTACTTGCCGAGCGTGGATCCGATGCTGACGACGGCCGAGGTGACCGGGCTGACTCCGGCACGAACCTACCAGTTCAGAGTGTGTGCTGTCAATCAAGTAGGGAAAGGACAATACAGCGGCGAGACAAACCGGTAAGGAACATGAATGATGACGACACAGACGTGGGTGTGAATGAGCTGATAAAGTAAAAGTAAAAAAACAAGTTGTATGCTTTTTTTTTTCATAAAGCACCAAAGTGAGTAAATAAATGGGCTTAGCTACGTATATTGACTTCACACTTCAGTTCATCTGCCTGTGATCTGAATAGGGATAAAGACACGAGCCTGAATAGCATTTAACAAGAGCAGCAGTTTGTCTTTTTCGGGGTAGTGACTGAGAGAAAGCTGAGATTTGACACGCAGATTTATCTCACAATGCCAGCATGATGTAAAACATGTATAATTTAGCACTGCATGAATTAGCTGATGGTGGCAATTTATTTATTTCAAAGGCGGCAGGATGAAGCGCGCGGGTGTTCTTACTAGTCTTCGCTGTCTTATTCTGATAGACCACGAATAAATACACCCTACTTATCCAGCGACACTGTACTCTGATTTTAAATGTGATTCCTCCTGTCACGGCCCTGTAGCGCTCTCAGCGTGCGGCGAACACACACACGCGTCCCGCCCGGGCGCCGAGTGCCAGGCCCGTGCTCATGCGTGGTGCTGTAATCAGCGCCTCGAGCAGCTCACATCGACACAGCCTGGAGCCGTGGGTGGTACACGCCTCGGTCCCGCTCGCACCAGCAGCCCTTATCAGCGCCAGACATGCTAAAACATGGCACCTCTGCTCGCGGAAAAAAGGAACCCACGTGCTATCACATGCCCTCGATAGCGTATTTTTACTTCCGATTTAGTCACTTCTGTCGCGATATAAATAGCGGCTTTAACACCTTCCGAATTTAGCCGCGAGTCGCGCGGGATGTGGAATCTTAAAGGTAACTGTGGTGCCACTGGCGAGTGTCAGGGGACAAACAGTTTAATCCATTTAATGTGTTAGACTGTGAGAGAACGGCTCCGGTAAAAGCGAAGAAGGTGAGGATTAAGCTCGCCAACATTATCGCGACTCTCAGCCAAGCACAATGCTAATCACGTGACATGGCCAGTGGCCGCGTCCATCTGTTCTCTCCTGGTGAGTCTTATCTGAGCACCATGTTCCCAAAACAGCGATAAAAGCTCCACCGCTCCAAACAGAAGCAACGAGCAAACTTTACTTATTAAGACTCATTGTGCTTCAATCCATAAGTGCATGTTTAGATTAGTCTGTCTTTCTGAACTGACTCACGTCATCCCGGTTAATACCGGTGCTGAATCAAATGAAGGTGTTTAGTCTTTTTAATTCAGAACAACAAACAGTCAGGTTTAAAGCAAAGCCACATCCAAACCACATCAAGTTTTCCTTTTGCTTTCATTTCACAATTATTGCCACGACTACGGTAGGATTTCACTGCAGCTGCTCGCACCTAGGTTTTGTTTTTGCTAGAATGATTAATACGCGGAAATTGGCTTTACCTTGAGGCTTATTCTTATCCAGAGCGACTTACACTAAAGTGCGTCGAAGTTTTCATCATTAAATGTTCCCTTACACTAAATCACATTATATCTAATAACTGCAGTAGAAGAATCATCTTTTTGGTACTTTGGATTTATTAATTATTATATTAATTTATTTATTTTGTGGGTTGTTACAGTAGAATATCCAAATACCTTAGAAACGGGTCGATCGCCAGTGACTCGGCTGTACAGACATCCAGAGGACGTTCATTCCACCACCTACAGTAGAACAGAACAGAAGAGAAAACAGTGCGGGTGCACGTCCTCCTCGATCCCTGCAGGAGATGATGCGACCAGTTGAGGAGAATTAGAGGGAACGTGGTGCAGCGCGATCGTGTAGTACAATTAAACAGTTTCCTGAAGATGACCAAAATCTGTTTAAATCCTTATTCACTGGAAAAAAGGTTGAACTTTTAAAGTTTTTAATCTCTGCGTGAGGAGAGGGAGGGGGGAAAAAAAACACAAGACAACACAATGATCTAATACATAATGCTTTTTGCTTCGGCCAAACATAATGGATATATTTTCTCCATATAGGAAATGTGTAATACAACAGGCCGAGGTGTTTCATCTACAGCAGGCGGACCAGACTGTTTTGCTCAAATATATTCTCTTGAAAATATTTTTCCCCCAACAGAAGTGTCTAATACAGCAAGCAGAGGTGTCTAATACAGCAAACTAGATCATGTCAGGCACTTTGCTGAAGACAGTCAGCATGGGGACACAGTTGGCTGAGACTGGTGCCTTGAAGGAGCCAATCACTCTTCTCCCTCCAGGCATATGTCTTCCTGCATGCTGTCACATCTGTCCTTTTTGGCCTTATTAAGCAGAGGCAAGCGTAAACGCCTGACGAGGCCATAAAAACATACCGGAACAGCAGATAATGAGCTTGCGTGTGCACACACACACACACACACACACACACACACGCTCCTGTTTATATGCCGCTGGGTTTTTGTGCTCAACAAGGGTTGCTTGCCAAAACCCACCATGAACATTGGGCTCCAAATACAAAAATCCTGGTGATCACACGAGCTCTGCTGTTGATGGAGGGGTCCATTAATAACCAGTGGACTTTAAACGCCAGGCATGATTAACTGACTGCCTCTCATTCGCTGCCAGACTCTTTTAGACCGTTCCATTAGCCCCCGCCGTCCCTCGTGGCTATATGTGGCGTGTGCCGTACACAAATTAATGGCCGCTTCTTTGCATTGTTTATGCGCCCTGGCAGATGTTTAATGTCCAGTGATTCACTGTGAAACAAATATGTAAATACTGCTTGAAGGACAGGGCAGGGGCAGGGGCAGGGACAGGGACAGGGACAGGGGCAGGGAGAGGAGAGAAGTGTCTGAGAGCCAGCAGAGTGACTTTTCCTTATGGCCATGATTAGGCAGATTTACAGAGCGAGAGGCACCACAGTATCGGTTATTGGGGGCATTAATTATGAAATGGACTTCTGGGGAGAAATAACAAGTGGAAGGAGTTTTAAGAAGGCAGTGACTATAAATCTGAATAATCCAATGATCCCATTAAAATTTAATGCAGATTTAACTGTCCATTAGCATGAAATACATAGGGCGGAATGAACCCGTGGACTTTATGAAGCGTCTAGCTCTGATAGATTTTTTATATTCCATTAATTAAAAAGGAGCAGGCGTTTGGGCGGTATGGACACTGCGGTTATCTAGGAATATCCCTAATGCTTGTAATGTGCTTATCTTGCTATGCGTATAATTCTGCATGTTTGCTTGCATCGCGGCTAATTGCTCTTCCAGACTCACAGTTCCAGCGAACGCAATGAAGTTAAACAATAGAAAATAACAATCGAAAATACCAATATAGCAACGGCTTTGAACCTTTTTCTTCTGCTATTGGCACAGGATGGAGTAAATGCCATTACAGGGCATCTGCCTACACCGAAAAGGCCACAGCTTTTCATCTTTTAACCTTTTTGGGCTCCAGCAGAGGCATATTGTGAGAGGAACGGAGCGCCGCAGGCCCCTGAAAGCGACAAAGTCTTCCAGCATAAACAGCCTCGACGTTGAAGATGGACAGATTTATGTTTCCACGTACTGTATAAATACTAACGCTGGATGTAACTGTTACAAAGGAGAACGGATGATCTAAACGCAGATCGGCACTGATTATTCCCTCAGCTAGACACTGAGTCCAGGGCATGATCTACAGAAATAAAACAGCTAAAAAAAAATAAAAAAAGGTGACCTTACAGGTCAGAGGACCCCAGGGTGCTCGGAGCAGAGGGAGACTCTTCCAGGAAAACAGCAAGGACTTTGAGTGCTTTTGATGAAGTGGGCGGATGCACCGTAGCGAGCCAGATTGGGAAATGGACTTCTGACCAGAGGGCTATACTTTTTCAGCTCACTAGGAATTTTATTTATTTAATTTTTTTTTTGTTATGCCCTAGAGCAAGACAGCAAACTCAAATTCAGCTAAAATAAATAAATTAATAAAAATAGTGAGCAGTGAAGCAGTTACATAAGAATACGTGTGTGTGTGTGTGTGTGTGTTTGTGTGTGTATGTGTGTACGTACAGTATGTGAAGAATAATGCCTAAGCCGTTGCTTTTACTCTCAGTACAGAATGTCTGTTTTTTTTTTCTCCTCCTTTAGATTGATGCTGCGTGAAGAGCCGCCCAGCGCTCCACCCAAAAATATAGTAGCCAGCGGGCGCACAAATCAGTCCATTATGGTGCAGTGGCAGCCCCCGCCGGAGCCGCAGCTCAACGGCATACTCAGAGGTTACGTCCTCAGGTACAGTACGACCTTCACCCCGCAGCTGTCTCGCAACAAACCAGTGACAGTGACAGTTAGGGTCACTGCACTCATCTGTCTTAACCAGGAGCGATGCACACTCCAGGCACTCCATGAACCGTGCGGTATCTCAGAATGACTTTTATTGTAGATGAAAACACTATTCAGCATTTGTTCGCTTAAATGTCTATGTGATTATTCCTGCTAGTTTTTACTGAAGCCTAACTTCTGTAATGTTCTCTGAAAGTATTGAAACAGCAAATCTATTTTATCACTTCGTAGCTACAGTATATACCAATACGACAGTTGGAAAGGTTTGAGATTAAAAGAGGAACGATAACCGATTGACAAAAAAATCACAGCTTTTATTCACTATTATTTTTACAGCTAGATGAGTTACAGAATGGCGGCACGGTGGTGTAATGGTTAGTACAGTTGCCTTGCACCTCCAGGGTTCGGGTTCGATTCTCAGCCAGGCTCGATTCCCATCTCTGTGCGCATGGAGTTTGCATGTTCTCCCCCCTGCTTGGTGGGTTTCATCCGGATGTTCCGTTTTCCTCCTAAAGTCCAAAGACATGCAGATTAGGCTAACTGGTGGTCCCAAATTGCCCATAGTGTCTGAATGTATGTGTGCGTGCCTTGTGATGAATTAGGGCACAAGGTGGGGTACATCCTGGACAGGGGGCTAAGTCTCCTGGGACAGACTTCAGCCCCCCCCCCCCCCCCCCCCCCCTGATTACAGGATAAAGTGGGATAGAAGTTGAGTGAGTGAATTACAGAGCTTCGAACATGACATCTTTGCTGACAGACCAAACATTTTTGGGTGTGCAAAAGTATTGGAACAATATTAATGAAAGTAAATAGCATTTATACTGCATGCTGCAAGCTTTTGAAGTGTTGCATTCTTCTAATGGGGTCTTCTCCAGGCTTATACATCGAGAAGTTCTGTACAATTGTTTTTGGTGTTTCTCCCTTTAAGGTCTTTCCAGATTTCAGGAGGTGAAATGTCACTCAATTAGGTGCAACGATTAACCTGGCCAATCTGAAACTTTTTTTTATTTTTTCTACTTGATAAAGTCCTCTGTGGTGCTGGCATGTGAGAGGATTAAAAATAATAATAATAATATTAATACAATTATGGATCATTAACTGCTAATACAGTACTAGCTAGCATGCTAATGTGATCTACTGACACAATTACTGAAATAAGTTTAAGATAATTTTTTTTATCATTGTTCATAAACTTTTTAGTGTAAACTGTCTATATTAGTATTGATTTTTTTTTCCTTTTAGAACTTCTTGTTGAAACTCCAGCAGTTTCCTCGTCCGCCATATTGAATGGAAATTTCCAACCCAAATGATTCTGCTGGTCGACATCCAAGATAATTATCATCCCAAGCCAGTTCAATTGAGAGATGTGTATTAGACCAGCATACAAATACAAGCATATTTAACATTGTTTATCTTCACTGACAGCTAACAGCTAGCAAGCGGCTCAAATCATATTCCTAACTGTAGATCAGCTTTAATGCCGTTGCTAACCAGATGGCTAATAAGCTAACTTGTAGGCGTACAAAAAAAAACCAAACTCTTATTTCAAACTTTTGGAGTGCTGCCATCAAGCAGACAGACTTTGCTGCCTATGTTTCTCCTAAGTTTTCTTTTTTTCTTTTTTAATTTTACTTATCAATAAATAAGAGGTAAAAACAACATTAATGGCAAGCTGTTCAAGCTGCCAGATCTAACCACATGCATGAAGTAGAAAAAAGAAAAACGTCCTCCTTTATGTCGTTATGTGAGGACTGAGGTCAGGTCGCACTTTTTTTGTCCTGGTGAAAAACTGAATCATTTTGTCTCAGCTTGATTGTGGCACGTGAAAGCAAAGACAACAGGTTTTTTGATGTGTGAAAAAAAAAAAAAAAAAAACTTTCCAGTAAGTGGAACGTCATATTTTGAATGTAATGTTGAGCCTCCTAGAGGCAGGATGTATGTTTCTTAGTTTCTGGTGGGAGACTGAGCGTACTGAGAGGTAAAGTGTGTTTGCCTGGGCCTGCAGTGTGTCTGGGGGACGACGGCGCGTCCCCGCAGCTGCTCACACTGTGGGGGCTGAGATGCTCGGCACAGCGATGAAAGCCTGTACAGCATGAGGAGATCCGAACAGTCATCCCCTACAGGCCTCCTGTAGCTGAGGAAAGACACCGAGCATCTGACAGGGAACCCATCTGCCAAGGCTGCCAAAACACTCACCTCGCCTACAACGCTCCGCCCCAGTATAATACGGGAATAACATGATAAACAGAAATTTGTAGTTAACAGAACTGATGATCTATAGAGCTAAATCCTGTATCGCCTTCTACACTAATGATGTTGGACCAGCTGTCCTTCAGCTCCCATCAGCTCGCTACGTACAGTAGGGATGATTGCTTGTAAATCAAGGTGTCTAGCACAGTATGGTGATGAATAAGATCACTCAAGTAAGGAGAAAAAAAGAAGAAGAAGAAGTGAAGGGCTGCTTAGTGCATCCTCCTGCAATGACGTCTAATGAAGCAACATCCTGTGGAGGAATCATTGTGGCTAAGTGCTCATTCATGGATTCATCAATTCTCCCCTCCACCGCAGGTATCGTCTGGCCGGGCTCCCTGGTGAGTACCAGCAGCAAAACATCACCAGCCCTGATATCAACTACTGCCTCATCACCGAGCTCATCATCTGGACGCAGTATGAGATCCAGGTGGCGGCGTACACAGGAGCAGGCCTCGGCGTCTTCAGCCAGCCTGTCGCCGAGTACACGCTCCAGGGAGGTGAGACCTCAATCACTCTCTTTCTTCGCTTCTTTTGCTAACTTTTTCTCTTTTAAGGTGAACTTTCAGATGACAAGATGGAAAAGTGGGACAGCAAGACAAGAAATGGCTAGAGACGGTGTTTCAGAGCAGCCTGGCCTTAAGCAGATTCGGTATTCATTTCACGAGCTCCTGCTTTAAATAGTTTTGAAAGAACGATTCCATCAATTATTCCTCGGGCTGTTTTTTTGATCTGTCGCTATAGATTTCGGTTCCGCAACGAGACTTGGCAAAATATTATGCCGACACATCTGATTGGTCATTTAGATGATTGAGAGCAAATGTACCGAAACCACACCGAGGGAGTTCATTTGCTAAATTTATCATGCTTGAAAAGGCTTTCTTTGTGCAGCTTAATATTAAGCAGACTGACTTAATTTCTTGGTGGCTTGCTTCAAGTATCTAGATGAAAGTTAAAATCTGTACCACAGGCTTTGCATTCCACCGTTAATGAGTTGGTTAAATAAATGTCTAGTTGAATGAGTTTCTCAGTTATGTCATGTTAATTGTGTAAAACTTGATACTGAAAGGCAGTTTAGAGGCCGAGTCATGCATTTGAGTATATAAGCATCTTTTCAGGGCAGGCGTTTAATTGGTTAACATTTAATTTAAGCTTGACTGGCAGACTGAAGTAATATTTCCAGAAATGTAGTATTCCTTTCACAACTACTAATTACTTATGAGATGTATATATGGATATACACACACTCGCACATTTTTTTATATAAAATTATTATATGATACACACACACACACACACACACCAGCTACATCAATAGTTACACCTTGCTAGCACTGGGTTGAACTTGATTGATTGATTGATTGATTGATTGATTGATTGATTGATTGATTGATTGATTGATTGATTGATTGATTGATTTAAAAGCCTGAAATATACACACAGTCTGAAATTCTGTCCATCAACTGAGATAAAGTATTGTGTATGCTATGAACATGGCATATTGTCAGATGTAAAAAATTAGGCTGCACAGCACGTCACAAAAGGAGGGTTTTTATTTAAAAAGAAAAAACAAAAAAGAAGAGAATGTATTTCATTTAAATGAGGCATTTCTTCCAGCTGCTGCACAGCTGTCTACCTGTCTGGCTTTGGCCTTTAAGGAGCAGACATCAAATACAAATACACATAGAATATTAAGTTTTTGTCAACCATATGTGTCGTGTCTTTCTCTTCGATGTAGAATTTAAAAAGACTTGGGAGATCTGGGAGCTAAAATGCCTGAAAGGGCTGTTAAATGATACAGTTTTCTAATTCTACACACACGAACAGGAACAGAACCGCATTGTTTCTGACCCAGTAAGCCAGAAGTCACAACTGCATTTCAGAGAGACAAGGTCTTTTTGTCCTTCCTAAAAAAAAAAAAGGTCAATTTCCTTGAGTTGCACTTCTCGCTAAGGAAGTGTACATTAACTTACATGTATCTTAAAGCAAAGACCCAGAGTCGAGACCTGGCATCGAGAGCATCCAGGGACGTCAAAGTTAGAAAAAAACCTTTGGAAAAAGGCTGCTGCATCCCGAACATTAACTTACACTGTTGTTGGGGTTCATTTCCCCTGATGGTCAGAGTGGATTTTGAGGCCTTTTGAAGTGCTTTTTGCAACCATATTTTCTCCAAACCAATTATTAGCCTGTTTCAGGAATATGGACATGAAAAGAGAGCAAGTCGTTCTGATGCATTATCATTTTATAATGTCTCAGCAAGCACAGGTGATGGTTTGAGGTCTAAACAATGTTGTAGCTACAGTGAAATCAGTATTATTTGATCTTTCATACGAGTTTGATCCACACGTGGGTCCAACGGCAAGCAGAAATGAGGGAATGATATGTTGGGACATTTCACTTGCCTTTATTTGACACCTGAAAGAAAAAGAATTTAAATGAATATGTGCAATCATTCTGAAATGCTTCCTGGTGATGAGCTCAGACCCTCAGTGCTGATTATCCTTAGAACCATAGTACCTGAATTGTCAGGAAATAAATCTGTCAAGACTATTGTGTATTTATTCACCATTTATTTGTGCTTGGTTATATGTAGTCATATATAGTCATCTAATACTAGCTTACATAAAACCCCTGAACTTTTCTAACTACCTCTCTGATCCAGACAGATGTTTTTGCACAGTCAGATAAGTGTGAAGAGTCGGTCGCTTACACTTTAATGTCAGATTAAACTGGGCAGAAATCTAGTAGTACATCCTGTTAGTGATGTTCTCACAATATCTCCAGTTCGGTTTATTTATTTTGCTCGTGGGACTCTCGTGTGCTTTGTGATCGGATGAAGCCGCGCTCGCTCATTAATGATTCATGAGATTTTCCCAGATAATCCCAGGAAATCATACGGCCTAGAGAAAGACTAACTACACTGAAATTCACCAATGCAGAACAGAAATAAAGATCTTCTCCTTCATGTTTGTTTTGTCTAGTCCCCACAGCGCCCCCTCAGGACGTAGAGGCTGTTGCTGTCAACTCAACCACCGTCAAATTCACCTGGAATCCACCGCCACAGCAGTTCATAAACGGCATTAATCAAGGCTACAAGGTAAACCGCGCGATTCGTTTATTCCTCAACTGAAACAGGTTTGATTATTACCAAACTACGGCCAATTTGCTTTTAACTCTTAACTGATTGTGTATGTAAATAAAAACAATCAACAGTGAGAACTTAAAGCCAGTCGGTGTTATAGCGCCTCACACTGTCACTTTCCCTGCTCAGTAGGATACAGTACGTACAGTATGTAGATTGACCTTCTTATTCCAGCGATATAGATATTTATTTATTTGTCTGCTTTTCATTCTTTCATTCTTCAGGAAATCCCGTCCCGGTCAGGGTTACAGTGGATGTGCAGTAGGGTCTATTTCAGAACCCCTGGTCATGTGGTTAAAATTCAATTATTTGGGCTTTTTTATGGCTGATTGGTGTATTTGGGCTCTGAGCTATCTCCTAGTGACCTTTTACTCCTTCAGATGTAGGAAGTTTGTTGTCGCCGATGACTGAGTGTCAGAACAGGGGTTCAGAAGACAAGCCAAAATGTCTCTGAGGCTTTTTAGCTGCAATGCAGTTTTTACCCCTGGCCCATTCCTGTGTGAGTGAAAGATCAATGAGACACTCACATTTGCACAAAGTTACATCTCCACAAATTATTTATTTATGTATATATTTGAGTGATATCCCACATATTTTGACTTACAAATGAATTTCATGAGAATTAAAAGGCGACTGGTAATGAAATGATTGACAGTTTTGAACAGGATCGTTAAACTTCATCCTTTGTGGGTTTTTTTTTTTTTTTTTACTACATTGATCATTTTAATTATTAACTATGAAACCAATACAAGTGAAAAAGTGACGTCATACTGTAAGTCAAGGCAGATAAAATGATGACCTTACTAAAATGTATAACAGCTTATAACAATGTGTGTGTGTGTTATTTGGATGAGTAACTCACCAAAACTCTCGCTCATTGTTTTTTCTGTTGAATAAAGTTCAAACTAGTTGACTAAAGTTTGATAGTTTGATGCATCTAGTTTCAAACTCCCCGGCTAGTCTGATCTCCAGCTCCTGAAGCTCGGGCCGTTGGTGGTCCCGTCTAAATGACACCTCTAACCTCCATCTCGCCTCTTTCACTCTCCGTCTCTTCCGATCTTCCTGACTGTCAGCTAATGGCTTGGCCTGAACACTCTCCTGAAGCCATCACCATGGTGACCATCACCCCAGATTACCACGGGACCCGTCATCAAGGCTACATCATCGGGCTGAAGAAGTTTACCTGGTACCTCACCTCAGTCCTCTGCTTCACCACGCCAGGCAACGGCCCTCGAAGCGCTCCGAAACTCATCCAGACACACGAGGACAGTGAGTGCTGACCATGCCTCCTACTCCTGCTTCTTGTTAAAGTGCCTGAAAAAGCAAAAAGCCGCTGTTTTTTGGTTTAATTAATATGCCACGCCGCTCTGATGTGTGTGACTTAACACTGGGCTGCTGCCACTGTTTTGTGGCTGCAAAGGGCAAGTTATGGAATACTAATTGTCAAAAGCTTAAAAAGTGACATTAATTAAATGCATTGTTCCAGAAATATAATGTCAACATGCCTCGACATTTCCGAGGGTGCATAAATGCATTCGTAATTTTACAAGTGAGGGTAATTTGATTAGCTCATCAGTAGTTGTTGCTATAGAGAGCCGGCGGTGCGATGCCACGCGTCAGAATGCAGCATTAGGCAGGGTAAACTCTCTGACATTTTTCACTGTGTGTCTATATCTGTGTGTGTGTGTGTGTGTGTGTGTGTGTGTGTGTGTGTGCACCACAGTTCCAGGCCCTGTAGGGCGTCTGAGCTTTACTGAAATCCTCGACACATCTCTGCGAGTTAGCTGGGAGGAGCCTGTGGAGAAAAACGGAATCATCACAGGTAGGTTTTGTCCTACATGTTGTGTTCTGGCGTCAAACAGCAGCTCCTCGCTTGCACTACAGCACCCCTGGGATGCGGATGTTCCGGGGGAAAAAAAGCCCAGTCGAGAGGGGGGACGAGTCTAGCATCATCACGTCTGGTTAAAATCGCTGTCAGATTTATTCAAGTTAGTAAAACTGCTTTTAAGAAATTCTGATACGATCTAAAGCACGTTCGATTCTTTAAGTGAAATTTCTTTATGCTTAAATAAAATGAGTTCTCGTCCTCTCTGCAGCCAAATACTGCATTACACACACACCACTGTTTCTTTCTTTTTTCTTAAATATGCCAGTGTTTATAAAGCATATAGTAATGCATACCTGTGTAAGACTATTCTTTTGTTTTTCACACTAAGGCAATTATTGCATTTACATTACGGTACTAACGGGTTGCCCGGAAACAATTCGTTCCCAAAAGCTCTGATCTGAAAAGAATAGCTTGTGTGTGCGTGCGCATCTCATCTCACAATTACTGGTTACCACCTAGAATGAACACATTTGAAATGCATAACAAAAGTGTTATTTGGCAAAGGATCGTGTTGTAGATGAAAGGCTTCCTCCTACATACAGTACAGTACAGAACACTCAATAGAGAGAAAAGGAGATGAAGACGAATGTGTGATGCTGGACGTAGATTAAAAACCCCTCCGTGAAGAAAAGGCATCGGATGTAGATTAAGGGTACGGAGACGGACGAGATTGGACGCGCACCAGACGGAACGGCTCTTGTCTGTATCAGTCTGCACGGCTCGGGTACCTTTTGAATGTTGTATGCTTGTTCTCAAGCCGGGTGTCTGGGTGCAAAGCTTGATTTATGAGTGCCTCGATGGAACAGGACATTCGGTGATTGGAAACAGTGCTGACTGCGGTGGAAAATACTCCCAATAAACAGCAAATTACACGGGACCTCTGCTGGCTATTAGTCTCGGTTAGATCCAGGTTAGATATCGGGGTCCGGGGTCTGAACCCGTCACTCCCGTCGAGTCCCCCGTCTCACCCAGCAGAGAGTATGTTTAGTTCTTAACTGGTAAAAACAAATGAAAAAATCTACTTTGAGACCATTTGTCTTATTCCCAGCCGGTGGGGTTCGCTGGTTAGCGACTCGCTGACTTACAGACTCAAAGTGCTCTTCTGAGCAATGTTTTTTTTTTCTTCTTCTTCTTCCTCTGAGGTTATCTATTGTCCTGGGAGGCTGAGGGCCAGAAGGAGTCGCGTGTCGAGCGCAACATGTCCAACAGCACACTGGAGTACAAGGTGACTGGCCTCACCTCTCTCACCACTTACACCTTGGAGGTAGCAGCCATGACGGGTGCAGGCATGGGCATGCTCTCGTCTTCCACCATTTCGTCCGGCGTGCCCCCAGGTGAGACGTCTCCCGCACTGAAACCTCCCTGTTTTCCCTCGGGTTATTTTCTCTCTCTGTATTTCTGCACGTTGGCAAATCCTGATGTAAGAGCGTGTCTGGAAACGAGGTGTTTGTGTAAACATACAGTGAATTTGCTTAATTATGTCTGATACATGAGAGTGTTGTAGCCTCATTTTGGGTATCAACCCACTCGCTGATTACACAGAATTATTCACTGCCATGTATTTGCAACCAGTGATATCCTCATGTTACTGACACGTCCTCATAAAGCAACTATAACATGAGCAACTATTCCTCATGAGCGACTACGACAGAGCTCCCGTGCTACTCATCCCCGACCTGCTCGGCCTCGGCTTGCGCTTATGAAGACGAGTGATTATCTTTTATGTTGGTCTTTTTCACTTCGAGGCTGGGCGAGTCGTTGTACATGCTCATCTGTAAATCAAGCCCTGTTGTAAAGGAGAAATATTCACTTAAACCAGCTCGGAAACTGAGACAAATGTTTAAGTGGCTGAATGCCAAGCCGGAGCAGTAATGCCTGCTGATGAATGGCATATTGTGAGACATTACAGCAACAGACAGCTCTGACGCTCAGCGGGGATTTCAGACAGATGCACGGCTATCGTCTCTTATTTGATTTAATTCCGATGTAATTCCATCAAAGTTTCTTAAAATTAAAAGCCGGCCTGTTTATCACAGCACTCGAAGGGAAAAGAGTTTTCAAGGGCTTCGTGGTTCACCTCCTAGATCTCATTTGAAGATGCTCAAAGAGGTGATTAAATAATGCAATAAACTACAGCATGTAGCACAGATACAGTATAATGGACTCGTTTGATAGAAAGAGTAAATCAAACGATTGTTTTAAGAAGAAAAAAAGGTTTAAAGGGCCTCTTTGTGATTACAGAACTCCCAGGACCCCCTTCAAACCTCCAAATCTCCAAAATCAGCCCACGTTCTGCCACTCTGAAATTCCGAGCAGGGGATGATGGGAAAACGTCCATCTCTAAATGGGTTGTCGAGGGACAGGTAAGTGGTGAAGGACGTTCTTCATTTTTCTGTAGTGTAATATTACAAGTCCAAGCTTGGATATAGTTATCTCTAACTGCTGTAGAAACAGAAGAAAAATGTCCACCTACGCTGAAACGCAGCCGATGCGTCAGCGTTAGAGGGATTTTGACTGCTGCAGGTATTTAAGTACGAGAGTGTTCAAGTCAAAGCAAGACTCGATGACGAAAACTTCAAGGCTCAGTACAGCGATGAGACTCTTAACCAAAGTAAAACATTTGAGATGTTTTAAAGTCTAAAGGCCACCAGTGAGTGACGATCCCAGCGACGAGGCTCGGAGCTCACCGCAGTCGTTCCCGTCAACACTGAGCGAGAGGACAAGACGCATCTGTGTGTGAGAGATGTACACACACTCATTCACCAGCACCACTCACACGTTAGAGGAACCCGGCTGGGGGTTACCGGGTCGCCACGCCCCCACCGTACAGTCCTGATCTCGCCACAAGACATTTCCGCATGTTGGGATGTTAAAGGAGTTCCCGGGAGGCCGGTGTTTCAGACAGTCTCGTCCAGTCTCAGGACAGGCCTGTGTTCTGGTATTCTGTAACAGAGCAAATCAAAAGTCCCGGTTTGACTTGAACACGCCTTGTAGTTTACCTAGCCAGTCCATTCAGATTATTAAAATTGTGGAATGTGTGGAGTTTTAAACACGTGCTGTTGCCTAAAATCTCCTTTTTAAAACAGCAGTAAAACTTGTGGTCGAAAGCAGGAAATTCTTCCTCCTCTTAATTTTTTAAAAATATATATTTTACTGTGAAATCTAATATAAAGTAACCGAAAAGCAAGAAACAGTTACATTAATGATGATGATGGTGATGATGATGATGATGATGTGTGTGAAAGAAGAGACAAGCAACACAAGTCTGGTACATTGCTGAGATATTACAGCATAAATAAATAGTTCTAGTTGTAAAGATCAGACGAATCAAACACTGCAAATCTGGTTTAGTTTAACAAGCACTTGATCCAAGACATTGCATTATTTCACATGAAGAACTAGAGTCGAGGTGAAGTGGTAGAAAGTTCGATGGGGTTTTTGATCAACATGTCTGCCATTTTATTTGCAGTTTGTTCGCTGTGATTAAATCCAGTACACGGATCCTATGCAGGTTTTGCGTTTTCACAGATTTTAGTTTGGCAGGTTATTTATAAAAATGTTTTGATTCGGGGCCTCTAAGTGGCGCAGGGGTAAAGCACTCGCCCTATCATCCATAGATTGCGAGCTCGATTCCCGGATGATGCTGTGGGAGTCCTTGACTTAATGTGGGAGCCCCCTAGTGACAGGGAGGACTTGGACAAAAAAAAAAAAATCAACAACAAAAAAATGTTTTTGTTCATTAGACAACCTTTTTTTGGAGGATAATATGGTTAGAAGCGTTGCCTTTCACCTCCAGGGTCAGGGGTGTGAACCTTGCTTGGTGGGTTTCCAAGGTATGCTAATGGGCAATTCCAAATTGTCCGTAGTGTATGACCAGGAGTGTGGATGGTAATTCTGGACCTCGTCCCCTGATATCCCTCGGATAGGACGGTCCCCCTGTGACCCTACGGTATAAAAATGAACGAACAAGTTAATGTCTGTGATTAAGCTGCTGTAAAAACCCTTTCTATAAACTCCACTGCCACAATATGACTAATGAATTAATACCGTAATATTTATGTATTTAATATTGCCATTGAGCAGCATTCCATATTTCCCGTGTGTATTTACCGCCCAAAGCATACATTACAAAATGACATATTGTAGTAATATCCAACTGTCAGACACTTCTCCTTGCTCACGCCAGTATTTTACAGCTAGAAGAGGCTTTAATGTCCAAGGTCGGGATGACGGGTAACTCAGACACACCTCTACTCTTCGGCAGTGCTTAAGTGTTTAGTTATAAATGAGGTCTGAATGCGGATCCGCACACTTTGGCGAATGAACTCCTCAGTACGTTGGTTTGACTCTGTCCTGAATTATTGCTCTGATATCACAGGACTTTGTTAATGTCCTACGCATCATTTGCCGTGTTCTGTTTTGGTATGCATGACTTTGCCTCGCTCCGCTTACAGTCTCCGCTCAAACTTTCCGTTGGCTTCGGCAGCATCCCGGGTAGCGGCGGAAAATATTTAGAGCCGCTGTCTGCCTCTCTCGCGCTGCTGGCAACTCCTGCAAAAAGTAATGATAGATTGAATCATAGTAGCAACTTGTAATTTGTAATTGACTTAACCTTCAAGGCGGGCGCCGGCCCCTGACTTGCAGAGGGATGCTCAGCCTTTCATCCAGCAGCACTTGAATTGCTAAGTTGATTGAGGCTGGGCTATCTGCAGCTGCAGAAATCTGTCAGTGATGGGGAGAGAGAGAGTGTGAGCGAGAGAGATAAAGAGAGAGAGAGAGAGGGTGTGAGAAAGAGAGGGGGGGTGRGGCGTGTGAGCTGCTGAGTACACACCAGCTATGAAATACAGCAGCAGTCACTGGCATAAGGTGCAACGCGTCAAACATCGATCACATTGGCATAAATGCTTACCATATCCAGTACACCCCATTGGTCATCGTAAATCTCTTTGAGTGCTGCAGGCTTTGATTGGTTCAGGCCCGGCTCGCACTTCCGAATTGTACCAGAAACATCTGGTGCTGTGCTGCATGACGAACACTTTAAACTGCATGATTGTCTTTTTTTAGCCTCACATGCCCGAGGATCTATAATCAATCTCCCAAATGTGTGCTGCACCTCCCATAGGATGGTTGGTTTATCATTTTTATTATTATTATGTATTGATCTAGACGGCACGGTGGCGTGTTAATTAGCTCTGTGACCTTCTGGGTTTCCTCCGGGTTTCCTCCGGTTTCCTCCCACAGTCCAAAGACAGGCAGATTATGATTATTAGCCGTCCCAAATTGCCCGTAGTGTGTGAATGTGTGTGTGTGTGTGTGTGTGGGTGTGGGTGTGTGTGTGTGTGTGTGTGTGTGTGTGTGTCATTCAGTTCAGGGTGTACCCTGCTTCATGCCTGATTTCTCCTAAGATAAGTGATATAGAGGATGACTGACTGTTGATGAATTGCAGGTGGGCAGCACAGGAGAAGATGAGGAAGAAGAAGAAGAAGAAGAAGAATGGAAGGTGCTGTATGAGAAGGAGAACGATCCAGAAGCTCAGGTCCTGGAGGTCCCTAACCTGACTCCGTTCACGCGCTACAGGTCAGTACACCTCACCACGCGTGCTCCTCGTTATTCACCCCGCTGCAGCTTTTTTTCTCTGCATCAGCGTGTGATGAACGACGGCATCTCCGAGTCTTTTCTTGTCTCGGCAATTTGAGTCAGAACTTATGGATGTCGGAGCCGTTTGTTCGACTGGTGGATAAATTTCAGGTTTATGCTAAGTGCACAAATATGCAATTAGAAAGAGGCTCGAAGTGCCTGCGCTCCTCTGCTGCCTGAACAGCTGTTTCATTTCCACCATGATCAGTGCTTCACCCGGTAACTCTGACAGCTTATTTAACTCTAGCTTAGTAACACGGTGGCACCGTGTCGATTTTTTATTTGGAACATACATACATACTTTTTTAAAAATCTGTACAGTCTGGAGTTTGTCGCGTTGCATTTCACTACTGTTGTGCTTGTACAATCATGTATGGGACAAAGAAAACTCTTGAATCTTGAAAGCAAATAGTGATGAACCTTATAGCTTACAGTATATAGAGTCTCATCGTATAGACATAAACCCACATGTAAGTTTGTATTCCAAAAGAAATTATTAAAAAAAACCCTTACAGCTCTGTCGTTTGTCTTTTAAAGGTTGAGGGTTGTAACCTAGCGTCACTTAAACATGCTCAGAAGCCTACAGTTGGCTTCATATAACAACATATAACACAAAACACTTTTTTGTAGTTTATTAAATATCCTCGCACCTCCGGAGTAGAAGGACCAGTTCCTTTCTTGGGTTCGTATGCATGGAGTTTTCATGTTCTCCCCGGGCTTTAAGGTTTCCTCCCACAGTAAGAAGTCATTACAATTCAGTTAATTGGCGTTCCCAAATTGTCTGGCCCTCCACGACCCTGAACACAGGATACAGCGATAAAGAAACTGCAGCACAGAATGGTTCTCTGTATTAACGCACACGGCTTAGTATGTTTCACGCATGGAATTAGACGCGTTTGCTGAATTCAGGGACGCTACAGTGACAGAATCTCGCAGTCTTTCTCACACAGTGTCCAAAAAGCTCTGGCAACACACCAGACTGCAGCGTTTTGTGTGTTTACCCTTGTGTGTGACAGAGTGCCGCGCCACATCGCTAAACAGGCAAACGATCAAAATTTAAAGTATACTGTAGTTTCTACACTTTCACATCAGAAGTTGAACTGCTGTGAGTTGGATGCTGTCTGTGTTTGCGGTACCAGCTATTATATTTCATGCACGCTGCTCCGATTAACACGGAATATTAACACGGGAATAACACGAAAGATACAAGAGTAAGGGTACATCCGGCTCAGCATAAGAGTTACTCCCAGACATGTTTTACCTTTTGTTTTTCTTAAAAGTAAATTACTGAATAATTAAAATGAAAAATAACTTTAACATTACAAGCCTTTGTGAGAGATTAAGAATTCACGTCTTTTGCGTTATGATTGGTCACAAGAATTTGGTCTCGTCTGTGTTTGGTTAGAAACCTCCAGCCTGAATCCAGGACTCAAATCATGGTGTTTTTAGGACAGTTTAGCACAATTTATTTTTCATTATAAAATCTCAGTGTCAGTGTCGCCGGTTCGATTCCCGGGTGATGCTGTAACCTCTCGCAGCCGGAGGTCTAGAGAGAGCTGATTGGCCGAGCTCTCTCAGAGGGGAGGGATGAGAGGTACTTAGTGCTCCTCCCACATTAATCGCGGCTCTACAGCCAATCAGGGGCGTCTGTGAGCTCACGCGAGCGGAGGGAGCGGATAGCGCCGTCCCCCGAGTGTGTGACTCCGCCCCCAACTGTGAGTAAGCGTGCAGTTTGAAAATGGTGGCGTCACGTCTTTCGGAGGAAACACGTGATAGTCTTCGGCCCTCCCGGCTGAGTGGTAATGTGGAGCCCCCTAGTGACGGGGAGGAATTATAGTATTATGATTATTATTATTAATTCTAGTCATTAAAAAATTTGTTCCAATCTATTTTATGCATCTGATTTGTCTTCTTTTTTCTGTGCTGTTTTATGGTTTCCCCAAAGTTCCCTTCATAAATCTACTTAAAGCTTTTTGAGAATAGCAGATTAACCCTTTTTTGCTGTATTTCTCAGGAACGTGAGTGAGAACCCTGTACCAGGTATCATGTTTATATACTGTATAGCATCAGTCTTTCAGAATGTATCGTCCATGTGGTTGCAGGTTCCGCATGCGCCAGGTGAACATCGTGGGCTCGAGCGAGGCGAGCGAGCCGTCTCGGGTCATCCAGACTCTTCAGGCTCCTCCAGACGTCGCCCCCAGCAGCGTGAGCGTCCGTACGGCCAGCGAGACCAGCGTGTGGTTACGCTGGGTGGTACGTACCGCACCGCACCGCACCATACCGTACGAAACTCCTGACTTTCCTTTCTCGCTCACATTGTGTGTTCAGGGCTGTTATTTATAACGTATCCTAATTGACTTAACTCGAAACGTCTGATTCACACAAGAAGCCACAAGGACGAGGAGAGCTTTGTGTGTATAGGTGTGTGAGAGAGAGAAGAAGAGGTGGCATTGAAACGAAGTGACAGGGATTCTCCCAGAGGGGAAGTGACAAGGGAATGTCAATGAGGATGTATTGAAAAGAGAACCAGCGCTCGAGTTTGGGTGAAGGATAACTCTCAGGCTTAAAGGCAACACGCTGCAAATAATTTGGTCGCATAAAAGCGGGTCTGATGGTCAGAAACGAAGATGCCGGCACTCACGCTGGAGAGAACTGAGAATGTGCTGTTTATTAACAGTATTTGAACCAGCAGTGTAGAGAGTAAGTTAGAATCCCTTGTTCCACGCACCAAGTAGTTGATCAGGGGTTAGGGAGGGATTCGGGATTCAGCCTTGTGTTAGAAGCGAGTTAATGGTCAATACAGACGATTCAGAAACGATACAGAACGACTTAGAAACGATTACTGCAGAGACGTGAGGCGTGTTGTTTAAGGCGACATGACGTTATCAGATGTGTGTTGTTGCTGAAAGTGGGTGTGAATGTGGGCGTGGTCAGGCAGAAAGTACAAATATACAGCTTGTAAGGTACATTTTTAAACATTTAACAGTTTTAACTTTTTATACCATAAACATGGCGTTTTTTAAAGCATAATAGGCAATATCAGTTTTTAACCATGTACTGTACAGTGGAACCTTGGACTACGAGCATAATTCGTTCCGGAAGTGGGCTCGTATTCCAAAATACTCGTAAATCAAATCAGATTTTCCCATAAGAAATAATGAAAACTCAAATTATTCATTCCACAGCCCAAAAAAATAAATACATAAAAATAATTAATACAATCTATAAAGTGAAAATAAAACAGATTAACCTGCACTTTACCTCTAAAGAAAAGTAAAAATAAATCACGATAGATAAGTGTTTTCGTTTGTGCGTGCAAGCGCTGTGTGTGTGTGTGTGTGTGTGTGTGTGTGTGTGTGTGTGTGTGTGTGTGTGTGTGTGTGTGTGTGTGGAATTAGCCCCTTCCCTCACCTCGTTTTACACAGTAACACTCCTCCTCCCTCTCCTCGCTTTCTAAGTTTCACAACAAACACACACACACAGTGGAAGCACCGTTTTAATGGAGAAAAAAAAGAAATCTCTCTGACACTGCGTGAGCGCATACTAACGGAATCACTGCTGTAAAGTAAAAAAAAAAGCTTACCTGAAAAGAATTGCGACAGAGCGGAGTTTCTGTGTGCGTGATTGAAGCCTGGGAGGGGGTGAAAAGAGTGTGTGTGTGTGTGTGTGTGTGTGTGTGTGTGTGTGTGTGTGTGTGTCGGTGTCAAATTACTTGCGCGCACACACATAGGGAGATGTTGATTATACCAGTAAGAGACGAGCACTAAGACCCAGGGGAGCAGGGGAGACGATTACCCACAATTCCGCAGCGCAAGAGTGACGCTCGGTGTCAAAATAAGAGTTGCATGCGTGATACATGATACCCGGCACTCGTAAACCAACACTTACTCATTTTTTAAATCAAAATTTATTAAAAATCTTTGCTCCTGTTGCGGAACACTCGTAGACCACGTTACTCGCAATCCAAGGTTCCACTGTACTTGTAAATCAATATGTAACCATATAAATCACCTATTTATTTATGCATTACTTATTTATACATCTATACCTATTAATATCATGGCTACAGTTAGTACACCTGTGACACGGAAATGATGGATACATTTAAATGTCCCGGTGCGGTTACGCTCTATTACAGCACACGTGGAAACGATCTAATCCACAGGTTATGCAGATGAGAAGCCACATGAATTCAGCCTTCTGACAGCCTGTCCTGATTGGATGGGTGGATGTTGGTGCTCCGTATCATATCTTACTCCATTTTTAGAGCTTGTTTTTTTTACAACCAATAATTGGTTTTATCGATGCTGTAAGAATGAGAAAAACTTTACTACAAAAAAAAATGTGTGTGAATAATCACTGACCGCACTACACTCTGACAAAGGCTACACTCGGAGCCCGGCTTGGTATTCCGCTCCCCATCTTTAAAGATAAAAGCCGAAACCTTCAAGAGATTTTCTCTGCAAATCATTCTAGCGCTAAATCCTGCCGTTATTGAAAAACATTACCGTGTGTACTGTAATGTAGTTCAAACTCACCTGACATTTGTAGCATGGCCTGTTGCCATGGGAGGCTTCAGAGTGATGTATTACTACCAGGAGGTCCGGTGTGTCAAAACAGGATTGTACTCCTGAGTGCCGTGCACAAGGATTAAACTGCATTATTCAGAACTGTCCGTTCTTCAGCCGTGTCTCTTAGCGAAGTGATTTATGTAAGAAAAACGATACCGGATGAACAAAAGGACGGCGGTTCTTTCGCTTTTCACCCAGCGGGTCGTTACGCAGCCTTAATCGTGCACCACTGAACGCTTTCTTCTACTAGACATAAGACTATTGATTTACACATGAAATATAGAACAGCGATAAGTGAGAGCACGCGCCCAAATCGAGCTTTTTATAAATGCAGCTTCAATTTAAAAAAAAAAAAAAAAAAAAGTTGGAAGATAAACTGTGACATTTTTGCCAGTCACGACGATCTGTTTAATTATTTTTTCTTGTATTGTTTTTTTTTTTTTTTTTTTTGTGGCACGGCCAGGAAGTCTATTTTTAAGGTACATAAAGATGATGAAGGATAATCTAGCATGAGTTATGCTTTTATGGGTGCATGCCAGTTTAATAGGCCACCCGTTGCAGACACTGCAAGCGTAAGCAGGCGAGTGATGGCACTCTCTCTCTCTCTCTCTCTCTTTCTGTGTGTCTCCGTCTCCTTCCCTCTCTGGCAGCCTGTTGCAGAGACAGAGTATAACGGGAACCCCGAGAGCGTGGGCTACAGGATACGGGTGTGGCGTGCTGATGAGCAAGGTGACGGCAGCACTAGGACGGTGAACAACAGACTGGAGAGAGAGATCACACTGGAGGGTTTAGAAGAGTGGACCGAGTACCTGTTCCAGATCCAGGCTTTCAACTCTATCGGGCCCGGCCCATGGAGCGAGCCCGTGAAGGGACGCACGCGCGAGTCAGGTGAGGAACCTCGGTCCCAAACCTGAACACACACACACACTCTTACACACACAAGTACACAGATGATGGCACTTAGCATCACATCTGCTAAATAAAGCACGCACGGTTTTGTTTTTCATCTGCCGCATCTTGAGCGGAGATGGCTTTTTGAATGAATACAGCTTTTCCCAGAAGGAGCATCTGGAAATGTTCATTCTCTTGCTAATCGCTCCTCTGGATATGAACAGGTGCCGGTTCAATTTCGTTCTGTCGATGCTATCGTTGCCAGGGTCTTCTGCCTTGTCTCAGCATAACAGGCTTTTTTTTTTGGTATTGTTGTTGTTGTTTCAGCAGCATGGCTACTACATGCCTCTGGTGGCAAAAAGCAAAACACTTCAATAAAACAGCATCTTGGTTAACAGTAATTGCCAAATCACATGCGCTTGAGCTAGCCAGTCTCTAATGGGTGCCTGGCTGGCTGCGTGATGAATTCTGCCCGTCACTGAGGGTTTGTCAATCTCTTAGTGTTACTTGCCATCCCACCTAACCTTGTTTGCTCTGATCACACACATACACACACACACACACACACACACAAACACATACTTATAATATTTCCCTCGGTTTCCACTGTTATTGCTGATAGTGTCACATCTTATCTGCTCTATTTGCCACACGCCGAGTATGTTTGCTTTGTTTGATTGCACAGTGCCGTCCGGAGCGCCGGAGAACGTGACGGCCGAGGCCATGAGCTCTACACAAATGCTGGTGACGTGGGGACCCGTTCCAGAGCCGCAGCAGAACGGAAACATCCTGGGATATAAGGTAGTGTCTGAATACAGGAAAACTCTCCGTCAGTGGTCAAAGCCGTTACCTGGACGGATACTCGCAGGGCAAGAAGAAAAAATCCTAAATATATTTGAAAGTCCTCAGCTTTACTGCATAAATGTTTTCTCATTCGGTTAAGGCTTGACTTTCATGCATGATCACACCCTCCTAGGCCCTCGGATCATATACCGTATGATGAAATGGCATGCAAGAGCAAAATCATTCTCCCCTTTGAGAAGGAAGGCCTTGTGCTTTCGCATTTCGAGCAATTCAGCACGTCCCTGCTGTTCTGTAACTCCAGCCATATATATATATATGTTTTTTTTTCAATTTGAGTTGAAAGAGGTCGTCTCATTGTGTTTGCCATATACAAACATTTTCTCATATTCAAGTCATTTTAAAATGGAATAAAACAAATACACAAGACGTAATCCACAGCGGACGTTACAATAAGAGTGTGTTTTTGTTTGCCGGTACACGCCGTGGGTTCCTGACCTCACCGGGTAATTTGATTTTTCCATTTACCTTCAGAACTTTTTTTTTTTTCTTTTTTTTTTAAGAAACTAAAAGTCAAGCTTGGGAAGTTGGGAAATTGAAGCAGAATGGCAAAGAAGAAAAACGCTCGCGCGTCGTCGGGAACTTCACTTTACACGCTGGTTTTGTCTTTAATTATAAACAATTACATATTAATAATGATCGACCTTTATGTGGAACCTGAAAGTGTAGTGATGATACTGTAAGTACACTCGCAGTGATGCAGGGAAGGATAAATATTTGTGGTAGAAGAACAGCTCTGAGTCATTACACTCTTCTGTCGAAAAATCAGCATTAATTAAGAGAAGTAGAGAATGAAGGCTTGAGCTCATTCTCCCACTGAATAATGCGAAGCTGACCAGAATGTCCTTGGTGTTTCTGTTTGTTCAGGTGTTGTACCGGGAAAAAGACTCAGGAACAGAACCGCAGGTGCAGCTGGTGAAGGGGAACCTAACGCAGTCGGTGTTACTGAGGAACCTGCGCAAGTTCGTGCAGTACGAGGTCCAGGTCCTGGCCTTCACGCGCATCGGAGACGGACAGCTCAGCAGCCCTGCTGTCCTGGAGAGGACTAAAGACGATGGTGTGCAATATCTCTCTTTCCCTGATAAAGACACATTGCTTCGTCATTACTAAACATTATATATATATATATATATACAGTAGTGATAGTGTATATTATACGTATATAATATCATGATGGCCATACATTGACGAGAATAGGGCACAAGGTGCTTTGTGTAAAATGAGCGCTGCCTTTACTTTGTGATGCTTCTGGGAGATTTAAAGTGTTCATGCAGCTGTGTGTTACTCTCGAGGTTCACTAGCATTAAGGTGCTAAGTGGACAGTTCTCATTATTGCAGTGATGCTGATATAATAACGCGTGTTGCACTGGTGTGAGTTTATCGGCACTACAGCGTCGAGGGGGTGGGAGACAGGGAACACTGCTGGTGTAATGGATCGTAGTCCGTGTGAACCCAAGCGTTCCCATGAAAGTACAAAATAAAATGTTACTGCTTCTGAGTGGCGTTATATTTGGTCCCATTCCAGAGCGTGGGCACAAATTGTATTTTCACTCACTCCAACTCTCCTGCAAGCTCACTAATAATTATATTTTCATTCTCACTTTTTTGTGTGCTTGCTTTTGCGCTGCCTGGGTTGCCAGATCGCACCAACTCAATCCCCGTATGCAGTGGTTAAAACCCCTGCAGTCAACCTGATTTAAAAAATTATAATTATTATTATGTAATAAGCATTAATAAAAAACATTCTTAATACTAATGTGTACTAGAACGCATACTGTTATCTAAATATGCACATGCATACTGTAGTTTCACTAAAATATCCCAATTTATAATTACAAAGGTAATAAGTAATATGGCTATTATTATTATTATTATTATTATTATTATTATTATTATATTTAAAATTGTCATTTCATTCAGTTTTTTTCAAAGCCAAAGAGCACTACCTTCTTCCTTTGAACAATAGTGAATGGGGGAAAAAAAAACCTTTGTCCATATAATCAAAAAAAACTTCAAAAGGAAAATATGCCTCATATCATCACGGCTCATATTGCACTTTAATTTAACAACTGAGTAGTGAATATTTTATTATAAGCTGTAAATGAAAATTAAAAAATCTTGCATGTTTTTTATTAATGTTATTTAAGACCATAGACAGAAGTTTCTTGCTTAATGTTCCTTTTTATTCTACAAGTAGTAAATGGAAAGCAAAACTGATTCTCCCTTTTTTTTCTAATCCAGACCCTTCCACGCCCGGCCACGCCCGTCCCCACCCTGGATGACTGTTGCAATAGAGTTAGAATAACTTTACTACTGCGAACGTTTCATTATTCTTGCTAATATTGACATTGAGATAATGTTGAATGAAGGGCTCGAGCACAACGTCTCCGGTTTCTAACAGCACCTGGGTTTCCTCCCACAGTCCAAAGACCTGCAGATTAGGCTAATTGGAGTTCCGAGCACCTCAGTGGTCAGAGTTCGAGACCCACTTGGTATCAGTTTAATATTAATGTTGTTTTAAGGGAATCTGTTCATCGTCATGCAGTCAGTGTCGTCCCGATTTCATTTCGATTCCATCAAAGCAATTCACAAACAAACACGTTCACAAACAACCTAACATCAACATCCGTAACGTTTCCAAATTAACGTATTCCCAATCAAATATTCCTGCTGGTTTTTATTGAACACACACACACACACACACACACACACTTGCATGTTGCACGCTGTCCTACATATCTATAAAGTAGACCATCAACCAGGCCAGCGTTTCCGTTTGCGCGCGCGCAGATGCTGTGTATGTGTCTGTTTGTGTGTGTGTGTGTGTGTATACATCATGTTTAAAGGATCCAGTGTTACTACAGCACCTGTCCATTTTTCACAGCCTCAAGGTCAGTGTCCCCGCAGTGTGCAGATGAATCCCCGCTGGTCTTACGGTCTCTCTGTGATAACGGCAGGGTCGGAAGGTTTACAGGATCGGCTGGGTGAAGAATCCTAAAAGACCTGTTTAAAAATAAAGGGTGTCTGTGGGAAGCTTGTGTGTGAAGTCACATGCAACACAATGAGGTTGAGAGGAAAAGCTTCATTTGTTGCAGCCTGTTTTAGGAAGAAGGGTTGAGTGTCATGGCCGAGATTAAAAGCGGCTTTGACACGTTCTTGATTACTCGAGCAGAAGCTGAGCGTTATGACTCATCGGCCTAAGACTTTTATGTGCGCGCTCCTTGACCAAGCGCTCTCACGTTTTATGAGATGTCAGATGTCTCTCGTTTTATGAGGCGTCTCGTACTCGTCGTACCAGAAGTGGTCAGGCTGATACAGCTCTAGCTTTAATAAAGTGGAAGACTCTGCGCGTGGTGTGTGTGTGTGTGTGTGTGTGTGCGTGTGTGTGTGTGTGTGTGTAGAAGTTGCTCTATAAAGGGGAGGAAAAAAAATAATAAAATCAATCCCTGCCTTTAGTGGTGGTGCAGTGTACCGAGAGAGGGCGTGTTTTTCATATGTAGCGTGTTCATGCGCTGTGACAGCAAGTCGTTTCCGTCGCCGTGCTGCTCCGCGAGGCGACGCTTTGCATTCTGTGGATTTATATACATTCACTTACTGCTTTTCACCGCTCTGAAATTGCCTTTTAAGGCTAGATTCAGTTATGCTGTCATACAAACCTATTGGTTATATAAAAAGATCAATGTTTCTACAGCCGCGGTTGATTTTAGCCAGGACGGCCTGAGAATGTTTACGCTACAGACTGCAGTGCGAGACGAGCTGTGAACCCGGAGCGTAAATCTGCGCCGTGAAAGCGTGCAAAGTTCCGTCTGCAGTTTCTCCGTTTATTACGAATAATGCTCCTTGGCCCAGCGTGGATTTTCTAAACAGAGCCTAAGCCCCGCCCCGCCCCGCCCTGCCCCGCCCCAGCCTACAGTACACCGTGTACATGCACCGCAGGGGGAGTCACAGGGGGGCCGAGAGAGGCGATTCATTTCATTTCAGGAGTGAAGCGACGAAACCCTCCTCGAGTTCGCCCTCTTTAACCTAGAGATGTGCTGACAGCTTCTGTCCTCCTATCAAAATGCCACGTGCAGCCTGCAACCGTTTATCTAATATATATCTCATTAAGAGCCCACTACATTCATAACGCTACGCTTAATTTAATCGAGCACTTACACTTGGAAAATGTACGGCGCTGCATGTAAATAATCCCGGCACTAGAATCACTTTGTATATTAGAGGTTAAATATTCCTTTCAGGGGGAAGAGTGGTGTAATGGTGTGCTGGAGCATTTCACCGAGCCAGCGCTGAGATATCGGTGGAGCAGTTTTAAACGGAGCTGGGTCATGTTAACACAGTAGCGTTCTGAATGTCAAATAAATAAATGGAATAAGATTTAATGTGGCTTCGCTCCCTCACAGCTCCAGCGATGGATGTTTAGCTCGCGGTTCTGTCTGTGTTCTTGTATTTGAACGTGTTTCTTCTAATTCCCTCCTCTTAAAAGCAGCCAGTCGGTGGGTCGGATACTTTAAAGGTGACCGACACCGATCAGCCATTACGTTGACACCATACGTATAACAATAACACTGATTATCAATTATATATATATATATCAGGAAGCAGGTAAGAGGATCTTGGGCTCATTTCTTCCCGGCCTGTGTGGTCTGATCCGTCAGAAAAGCTGCCGCAGCGCAACTCAGAGAAAAAGTCAATACAGTGCACGAGAGGAAGGCAGCGGTGAAGCAGACCTCACTGCGCACACGGGGCCGAGCAGGTGAAGGGCCCCGGACGCCGAGCTGGCCGGGATGTCTGATCCAGTGAGGCCACGCCCCTTCAACCCACAGCACCCAGAGGATCCACCACCAACATCCTGGGGCCAGAAACCACAGCACACTCCCAAAGGTCTCGTGGAGTCTCAAGGGGCCTGAGCTGCCACGTGGAACAAGACGAACACATGCAATATCGAGCAGAATCTTTAGTGTGTCATGTTTAATGTTGACTGATTGGCGTATTATGCAAAATTCACTTTTTATTTATTTTTAGACATTCACATGGTCCTCTTGTGTATGTGTGCAAACAAAATCTGCTTTTTTTGTTCCTCCCTTGTTGGATTGGCCAGAGCCAGTCAGATTTTCCCCCTGATGTGACTTCATATAAGTCGATCCGCTCCCCTGGGTTGTAGTTCAACTCTGCCGTTCCCCGATGTTGGGCGTGGCTCATTAGTAGCTCATTTATTATCAGAGGAGAAGTAAAACGAAGGACGTTTTGCGGTACTGTATTTCAGCCGGAGCATTAACAGCCTGGCGGAGCTCTGAGACCCGTGTGAACGTCTTAAAGAAATGGTCGAATATGGGACCTTTAAACTGCGTCCCAGAATCCCCCTGATAATAATCGCTGGATCTACCAAGACAAAGCACGTCCCGAATTAATATTTCAGTATATATTTGAATAAATGAAATGTCATAAACGCCTCTCTTTACCCTTCAGGGCAAGTCGCGTCCAGGACACTTTGTATCAACTCATATTTTTTACGAGAGAGAGATCAAGGCCTGTGCAGCGGCGCGGTGTCTGTGCTCACTCAGTCTTGGTGGCAATTATCTTTGTTTGCCTTTTAAAATCCCCTCCAGAATGAGACTCATTAAACTATGATGTAAAATACATCACACACACAAACACACACACACACACACACACACACACACACACAAGCAGACACTGTCCTGTTTTTGCAGCACTCAGAGATATATATATATTTTTTTTTATCACTGCTGGAATGCAGTTTTTGCTCTCCTGTAGCTCACTCGCCGGGTCAAACACACTGTAATTGAGTTTTATCAGCAGAACTAGATGGCGAGCTGGACATCCATCCGTTCTCAAAGCCGTTGATCAGATTAGCACCGGGGTCATTAGCGGTTTCACGGGGAGTCAAAAAAGAGCTTTTATTTGCAGCACTTTATTATGAAACGGCTACACGGCTCGATTTTTTTAATTACAGAGTAATTAAAAGGAAGTGTGCTGCTTTTTTTTTTTTTTTTTTTTTGGTGCTTTGCGCATAAACAGCACTCATACTAACTCGGCTAAGTCTGATCTCTGGAACAGCCACCCAAACCAGAGTGCGGCTGATAGCAGGATGACGAATGCGAGCAATACACGGTGGCAAGAAGAGAAGCGTCAAGAGAGCTCGCTATACAAATACAGCTTCTCCTCTGGGTGTGAGTGCGTGAAGGCGTGTCCTTATGGCTGCTCGTACCATGATGGCAAAAAAAAAAAAAAAAAAAAGCAATACAAATCAAATCTGTGTCGGATGGGTTAGATTTATAAGTGCGATATCTGCCAGGGAGAGAAATACAGAGCCTGTTTAACCAAGCTTTACTGCTCGACAAATCCACAGAGAGGTAAGAGAACGGTCCAGGAGAGGCCACGGCTTGGAGAGGTTTTGATAAAGTGTTTGTTTTGTACTTGAGAAGAGCAACACGACGCCGTTATGAGTTTACAGTCTGTTTTCTGTCTTTGAGAATGTTCTGCTTTCGTTACTGGACCGTTATCAGATTAGTGCCCACGGTCTCGTGTGTGTGTGTGTGTGTGTGTGTGTGTGTGTGTGTGTGTGGTGTACAGGCCCTGGATCGTGCTCGCACAGCCCACTGAATCTCAAGCAGAGTCTGAAAATGAAGAAGCGTCCCTCTCTATATCCATCTCCGTTGGCTTGTTTGTTTGTTTGTTTGTTTGTTTGTGCAGAGTTTTTTTTTTTCTCTCATGTCGTTTCATAGAATCTGAGAAAGCATCTCGTCACTGATCTCGCCTGGCGTCCTCATGCGCGCGTACTGTAACTCTATCTGCATATAAACACACACAGAGATAATAAGCTCTCTGAGACGAAGACTCGTTCGTCTTTCATTGAAGTCGGAGGTGGATTTATTCTACTACACTCACTTAAAAGCAATCCTGCCTGCTTTGTATTGTTTTATTTTTCCACCTGCGACAGTTTGTAATCTCGGTTTTAATACCTTTATTTTTCATTCCTTTGTTAAGGGTGGGATTAACGGGATCTGACGTGAGTTATTGTTTCATGTGGAATAAACAATAAGACGACACACTAGTTACGGCTACTGTTCTGTATGTGCTGACGATCGTTAATGCCTTCTTCTCTCGATGTGGTTTTCAGTTCCAGGGCCGCCCATGAGGCTGGTGTTCCCCGAGGTGCGTCTGCGGGAGGTCAGGGTGGTCTGGCAGCCTCCGCTAGACCCGAACGGCGTCATCATGGGTAAGAAAACACGGAATTCCAGACATTATGGATGCGAATCACCAGGGAGCACCGGACACGATATCATCACGATCACTAATAAATAGGTTTAACTTGACGGCGAATTCGATTCGTATTGCGATTCTGTGTCACGATTTTATACAAATCTTGATACGATTTATTTATTAATTTATTTTTGTTACAATTTTGAACAATTTAAGCAAATAATTTACTCCTTCTGCACAGGACGCTGTGAGTGAATAGTTTAAATAGTGCCACCTGTAGGATCACAGAGGAACTGCAACCTTTTTCCAAGCATTTTACATTTTATCGAATGCAAACTTTTTAAATATAAATAAATAAGTAAAAATAAATAAATAAAAATAAATTTTGCTGTCAGTGTGGCGATACACAAGTTTCCAGACAAAAGAAGTGCGATGCATAACTGAATCTATTTTTTCTCTCCATCTCTACTAGGAATAGTTTTTATCCGGCTATTTTATTTAGTTTTTTTTTTTTAGTTTTTTAGGAATTCACTTGAGGAAGCAGTCGTTTTCATGAGCCATCTGCTCCGTGTTCTATAATATGAAGCCTGAGCTTGTTGTTTCTCACCTTTACATATAAGCAAGAGATCTAAGATGTTGATCTCCGATGAGCTCCATCTGGCCTGAGACGCCTCACCTGGGATTAAAAGCACATCAGTGCTGTATGTCTCAGGAGGACGAGACCAGAAAGGAAGGAAAAGGCTGCTTTAATAAGATTCCGCTGATTGACTCAGTGTTCATAGTGTTATGAATGAAGCTGAGGACAATCAGCCGGCTGATCACAACAACACTGATACAAAAACACGTCTGGCTTAAGGCTCGGATTTAGTGCTGCTCAAAATCATGGAACAAAACAGCAGAACTAATACGGTGCAAAAAATAATCATAAAAAATGTGATCGCCCCATATACAGTACAGTACGAGAACTGATATATTGTGCGTTTTGTTTTGCTTTGCTTTCCTACGAACTGCTGACATTGCTTTAAGTCATGCGGGTTTGGTTTATTCATAGCCAGAGTCTTATATGTAATCCAGTTTCAGAAAGGCGTCAAAAGACGTGCGCTGTGAAAAATCCACCGGGCTATGGAGAGAAAAAAATCAGCACGAGCAGGCATTGCTGGGAGTTTGCTTTTTGAATTTGCAGAAGCGAGAATAATCCTACTTAAATCTGTCCTCAGCTTGCTCTCTCTCTCTCTCTCTCTCTCTCTCTCCCTAACCTGAGAACCGCAGAACTAACACCAGTCTCCAGGTTTCATGCGAGCTCACATTAAGCCTCTGAGCTGTACAAGTGTAGAAGTGGACAAGTCCATCACTCTGAACTTTGGTTAATTATCTCTCCTACCTTTCTCTAAAAAAAAAAAAAAAAAGCAGTTTTATTTATCCATGGGCTTGATTCTGTCTGACAAAAGAGCTTCCGTGCTTCAGACACTGTAGGGAGGGAAAGGGAACCGGAATTCTTTTGCAAGATGTTATTTACTGTCGCTCCCCGAGTGAACTTTCCTTGGTGTTGATGAGGTTTCAGGCGTGGACTTCATGAGACACTGATGGATCAGATTGGGGTGGTGGAGCGGCACAGAGCAGGAAGGAAAGTGTTCCCGTCTTTGATTTCTACTAGATGCAGGACAGAGTAAAGTGAAATGGTCCTCCCGATTTGATCCTCATGCAAAGCAAAACCCAGTCTCAGTGTTGATGCACGAGTACGTCTTGGAAACAAGGGAGCCGTGCACAAACATATTGAGGGCACGTACTGTAGCGTGCGCGTCGACGTCGTGCATACAGCGGAGGAGATGGAGGTCATTTTTCACAGCCCCTCATGCCTGGAGTGGACATTAGGATGGAATACCAGACCAGAAGTACCGCACGCTACACAGTGTCACATGGCCTACCTTATTACTGTTCAGCCAAAGGGGCAAGGCGCCGAACAAACACACTGCGTGATCGATGTAATAAGATTTCATGTCTGACTCAGCCAGGCTCGGCCCACGCACTCTGATCCGCGGTAATGTTAGCGTTCGCTCGCCGTACTTGTCGCTCCTCCTGATGCTGCACAGATGGAAGAATTGAAGAATAATGCGACTAGCCATGCCTTCCTCCTCTCTGCACTTCTCAGCTGGAATAAATAAAAAAACAGACTCTTTTTTTTTTAACCCTCCATTTAGTGATCACAGAAGCTGGGAAACACTCCCATTTCGATATTATTAGATGGCATTAGAGCGCAGTGTGAGCAAAGTAATAAGCAAACATTCTGTACAACAGCAGAGTTTGTGCTGACTGTGGACTGGTGTTTGTGTTGTCGTTGTGTTTTTAGATAGTGATTAGGAAAGGCTGACAAAAGGAACGGCTGGTTCCTTTCAACTTAGTGATAGCGGAGCAGATTTTCCAATACAGCGAGAACCTTTTGAAAGTCATTCATCATCCAGAAGGCTTAGCGTCGCGGGTGTTTCTGAGAGCAGGTCTTACTTTAAAACCATGGCATAGGTTTGATTAGGAAACACTTCCTTTGTTGTTGTTGTTGTTGTTGTTGTTGCTGTTGTTCTTCATTCCCTCTGCTTACTGATTCTGCTTTGCCTTCTGAGTTTTGAGCATTGTGTTAAATTTTTTTCTCGTTTCCACTCACCATTTATTCCAACATACAGTAGTGTTCCAGACTGTCATCTTCAATATAAAGAACAGAAAAGAAAAAGGTTTGTCTGGACATCGGTCAGAACCCGCTCTATAAGTGATGTCTTTACCTTTCATACACTGGAGGACCAGAAACCAGTCTCAGAAACGTCTCCGTCTGTCCAGTGAGATGGTGTCGCAGCATCACTTCACTTAAAACCGGACAGTAAAAAAGATTTACTGAGACTTTTGCAGTACAGTACAGTACAGTTAAACCTCGGATAACGAGTAACTCGGTTTACGAGTGTTCTGCAAGATTTTTAATTAATTTTGACTTGAAAAACAAGCATGTCTTGGTTTACGAGTGTCGAGTTTTTTGACACCGACACACACACACGCACACACCGATACACACACACACACACACACTCTCTCACCTTTACACCTCCCCTCCCCGGCTTCACACAGACACACACACACACACACACACACTGCTCAACACAGAAACTCTGCTCTGTCGTGATTCTTTTCAAATGTAAGGTGTTGGTTCATTTGTTGGTTTTTTTTTGTTTGTTTTTTTTATTTTACAGCAGTGATTCCCATTAGCCTGCGCTCATGCGAGTGTCATTAAAGAGATTTATTTTTTTCCCGTTAAAACAGTGTTTCCGTTGTGTGTGTGTTTGTTGTGAAACTTAAAAGGCGAGGTGGGTGGAGGGAAGAGGAGTTTTACTGTGTAAAACGAGGCGAGGGAAGGGGCTAATTCCACACACACACATATACACACACAAATACACGGCGCCTGCACGCACAAACGGAAACACTTATCTGTTGGGATTTTTTTTACTTTTTTTAAAGGTAAAGTGCAGGTTAATTTGTTTTATTTTTACTTTATATATTGTATTAATTATTTTTTTGTATTAATTTTTTTGGGCTGTGGAACGAATTATTCGAGTTTTCATTATTTCTTATGGGAAGGTTTGATTTGGTTTACGAGTGTTTTGGAATACGAGCCCGCTTCCGGAACGAATTATGCTCGTAATCCAAGGTTCCACTGTACTTAGATCTCAGTCTGAAGTTTAATCTGCAGCATCAGTGAATCTACATGTGGAGTAAAAGTGATGTTATGAACAGTTATGTGTGGGATTTAATAATCTACTTTAAAATAATCTACTAATGCGCTACTGTCTCAATGTAAACAAACACCTGCAGCAATAGATATTAATGAGAAAAGATAAAGTGAATATTTTGACTGGGATTAGTTCATATTTTCACTTTGGCTGAAATAACAGCGCTGAAGTGGTAGAAGTGAATTTTAACACGCTGGAGT
>QMIH01000726.1:130819-154168 GCA_003987875.1 Clarias batrachus
TATTAATAAGTGAGACAGAGAGTTCTGCTGTACAGAGAGACACACAGACATGGACGTGGACTTCAACCTCAAATAATAATAATAATAATAATAATAATAATAATAATAATATCACTCATTACATTAAAGATCAGCAGATTATTATTAGATGTAACATTTTAACTGTTTCTACAAACTCTTTACTCATGGATGACGTGTACTAACACTAGTCTATTATCATTAATATCTTGCTCATATACCTGTTGTCGTCTTGCTCATATTCAGGCTATCAGGTAGCGTACCGGCTCGATTCTGGAGATCCAAACAAGTTCATCACGGTGGAAGTGGCCGCAAGTACCACACAGTTCACGGCCAGCGCCCTGCTCCCCGAGTCCGCGTACATCTTCCGCATTTCAGCCAAGACACAGCAGGGCTGGGGTACAGCCGCACAAGCTGTGGTCATCACTACAGAGATCAGAGGTGAGCCACCTGCTCTTTGAACCTCGCTTTCTACTTCTCTTTCTCTCTCTCTCTCACACACACACACACACACACACATTATATAGCGGCCATCAATCTTTCGTGGCTGCTTTATTTTCTGCCCTTGACAGGGTCACAGTGCTCACATCACCCTTAGAAATACTAGCCTTTGAGCCAAGTTAATTTGTTCTCTTTTACCAAATAGGCCACAGTTTGAGTTCATCTCTGAGAGACCTTGCACTTAAGCTTTTTTAATCAGATTAATGGATAAATGTAATCTAGATGAAGAAAATCGTGATTCTGCCTCGGCGTAATGGTCTCTTTCTTCATTTCTGAGAAAGCTTTTTAAAGAAACGTGGAAAGTCATTTCAGGCTTTTATAGATCCGACCTGTTTAAAGAAATATCAGGGGAAGGCGATGTGATCAGCGATGCAGGGACCGGCTGATTTATTTATTTATTTATTTATTTATTTATTTTTTGCACCATCTGCATCTTTAATAGTGATCAATATTGGTCACCTTTAAATAAACAATTACGCCTGTGTGCATCGATCCAGAGCATTAAAATTGATGGGGCCGGTCCCTTGTAGTGCTCCACAGGCAGGCAACTGAGTGATGCAGTGTGATTAAGACTAGTCAGCGAGACGGGCCTGACCTCTGCACTCCTGCTCATCTGTCTCTCTCTCTCTCTCTCTCTCTCACACACACACACACAGAGCGACCCCAGCCTCCCCTGCAGCTCAGCGTGCCCCAGGACCGGGTTCAGTCACGCCAGCTCAGGTTGGACTGGGTGCCAGGGGGAGACGGGTCTTCGCCGGTTCGTTATTTCACGTTGCAGCTACGCCAACTGCCCGATGGAGACTGGATCACACACTCGTCCTCCATCAGCCACAACAGCACCTCCTATGTGGTGGACCGGTGAGGATTTTGATTCCCCCCCCCTCCTGCTGCATTTCTCTCTCTCTCTCTCTCGCTCTTGTTTTTCTCGTTTCCCCTCCGCACTTTCACACAGGTTTGTGTGTACCCAGAGATTCAGCTCGAATTCCATCTAAGGCGATTTTATCGCCCTTACTTCATAAACATTTTCTTCATGTTTCTGTCTCAATACTCGGCCTTGCCAGGCTGACAGCGTGCGATGAGAGTTATACGCCTGGAGTGTTATTAAAAGCTTTGCAGGCCTTTTCTTTTACTTCCCGTAGCGATTTATGATACTCAGGCCTGTTTGGAAAGCAGAGACCACTCTACATTGTTGGACCGCCGGTACACCCTCCCTGCATTTGAATTACGCTTGAGCCGCTGCTGTGATTATACGGCCAGTCAAGTGGCATTTTATATGCATTCAGAGGCCCATCTCATCTTGATTATGATGACTCCCCTCCCTCTGTTTAGGACTTTCCAACCCATCATCTCTTTATCGCCTTCTAAAGAGTTGAATAGATTATTTAGGCCTGATTTGTGGCTCGGCTCGTTCCGAGCCCTGGAGGAATTACACACTGTGAGGCGTTTCGAGTTTCATTTCCTGTCCAGCTAAGCAGAAACCTTGTAGCCTTGTAACTTCCTAGCTGTAGAATACTCCTGCATAAGAACGGTTTTGTCTAAATAGGGGTTTCTGCAGTATAGGGATTCATTATTTATTTGGAAAAGACAAGTGAAGAGATTTTGATTGCAGAATGTCCTTGAATGTGATGTTTATTTTATTTATTTATTGTTTTTGGTGCTTGGATTCAATTGCACTTTAAAGTTTTACAGTGATTCCCTTCAGTGTATTCTGGTCACAGTGATGTATGGCTTGGTTGATGATGGTAAAGTGTCCAATGTGAGATAACTTAAGAGTTGTACGACCTCCCAGGCTGAAGCCCTACACTTCATACAAGCTGAGAATGATGGCGACTAATGACATCGGTGACAGCAAGTACAGCCGAGAGACCGATGCAATTACGACTTTACAAGATGGTGAGTATAGATGGAGATGTCGCTCGTGTGTCCTCCGGCTCTACCTGATACTGTATTGATTCCAATAAAAGAAGCGGAGAGGAGCAGGACAAGCCTCCCTTATCTTTCTCATAGTGTAGAAGCGTGCCGCGCTTTGGAAATCGACTAAAGTCTATTGTTCCTTTTTGTCAGCTTTTTGTAAAGCCCCACGAGCTGCATTGTAAATGAACACAAAAGGTGTTATGTAGTAAATACGCCAATTATGGATTTGTTTTGACAGGTGGATCAGTTCCAGTTAATGAAACATTTATAATATGAACAACAAATACGTAAAAATAATAATCCAACACTTTTCATTAAGATCCGAGCTGATCAGTTAAAATATATTCAAACGAGCATTTTGTTCCCCTGTTTGATTCTCCATCACGGTGGAAGAGCAACTGGGACACCAGTAGTGGCTCAAGGTCTTTAAGCCTTTTCCGTTTTCAGTCTTCAGTCTTCTGATGTTCCACTTGATGTTTCTGGATAAACACCGCTCACCCGACCCTGACTACACTCATATTTGGGATACTCGTTGACCTGATTTCAATAATGTTCTTCCTATTATGAGCAAATCAAAACTCTTCTGGCACACTAATCGAGGAACCGGCTTATTTTTATTTCTTTTTCTTTTTTTTCGCTCTGAAGCAAAGTAGGAATTAGGGAAAAGGATAAACAACAAATGTGTCTAAGCAAAACAGAGAATTCGGCAGCTTTTTGGCTCGCGCTGTGCCCTCCGCTCGACTCCACATATCTTCTGCTCACTGTTCAATAGAGGAACACAAACAACTCATTAATATAGCCAGACTGCAGACCCCGCTAAACCACGCTCCCACCTGCTACACTCCTGGAGGCGACAAAAGCCTTGTGTAAAAATTCATCCCATTTCTCTAGGATGCGAAATTGTATGCAGAATAACGTAGCTTTCCAATCTGACAATATCTATAAATTATTCGTTTTCTTTTTTTTTTTTTCAAAATAGTGTGCAGCAATAATCATGTGATTCACGAGAACTGTGACATGTACAGCCGTTTAGTTTCAGTGAGTATTAGGTATGAAGTCTTGTTGCCATGACAACAAATGATAGGATATGCAAAAAGCAATAAATAATTTACAGTACATAACGCTTGCTTTAGTTTTTCCTAAAATCTAGGTCAACTTTCTGTAAACTGCTGCAGTGCACTTAATGTTTTGTTTATTAAGGATGAGTTACTGTAGGTTGCACAAGACGCAGACCCTCTACTAAAGGTACATTATGGTGGTGTCAAGTCTGTCTGACAATAAGTAATGAATGGAGGGGCTACGCACAATTCTGTACATTATATGGCCAAAAGTACAAGTATGTGAACATCTGACCATCATGATTCTTCACCACAAAGTACACAACTGTATAAAATGTCTTTGCATGCTGTGGAATTGCAGTTTCCTTTGGCTGGAACTCAAACCTGGATCTTAAATAGAACATGTTGAGGTTGGACTTGGGTAGCTCAGAAGTTAAGGCATTGGCCTATTGATCAGAAGGTCCTAGGTTCAAACCTCATCACCACCACGTTACCACTGTTGCCCTTGACCCTGACCTTCTCAGATGTATAATGAGATCAAAGGTAAGGTGCTCTGGATAGGGGCGTCACCCAAACAAGGGTAAAGAGCTCAAGGGTTCTACACAAAGCCCTGAACCCCACTCAACCCCTTTGGGATGAACTGTTACTACGGTAATGCCAATGGTTTTGTAATGGCTTTACATACAGTACATGCATGTAATCATGATTTTCTTTTTTAACATACTGTACAGTGTACGGTACATGAGATGTCAGAGGGTTAAATGTACATTAGCGTGTGATGTTCAGCAAGCGCAGGTGGGTGTGGTGTTCAGGTATGATCTGGTGTGTATAGTGTACATTTCAAAACCATGCTGATGTTCTTTAATTGTGTTGTTGTGGTTTCTGAATAGAGGTGCAGTACACACCCTGTTCAGACTCACTTAAATGAGTAGTCTTTTTTGTTGATGATGATGTCGTTGCCCATTACGGCTTTTTTTTTAACTATATGAGGCTCTTTTGTGGGAATTGCTACAGTATTAGTAAAGGGAATAGGACAAATTAGTAAAGTGTCCGGAGCAGAGAAACATGGCATCGAGTCCACAAAATGTTTAGTTTATCAGTTACTCTCTCTTACATGCGCATATTCTACGGTTTTCTTAATAATACATTTAGAACAGAATTCCAGTCAAGTCGGCTTTATTGTCACTTCAATAATGTACAGTTCAGCACACAGTGAAATAAAACAACGTTCCTACAGGACAAGGTGTCACATACGTACATCATGAATTAACAACGTAAATGAACAAAAACTAACTAGCGAACTAAGAAACCTAACGAGCTGATTAGCTGAGACAAGCCAGATTGACTTAAAAAAAATTTTTTAAAAAACTATTGAAGTTTTTATACAAAAGAGACAACATATAGTGCATGTGCAAGTGTTCAAACAAGGGGGAGAACGTGACAACATGACATTACAATACTTCTTGGTACAGTAATGAGTCGAGGTCCAGTAGTGGGAGGAGAAACAGTGAACAGTAAATGTTGAGAGGAACATGTATGTTTTATGGACAAGCCTTACTGGATTGAAATCCCAACTGTCAAATAAGATTTTAGTTTACTAGTAGTTAACTAACCAGCTAGTTAAATTAGCTAGTGTTAGTAATAATCCAAGCTGAAATGTAGCAGGTTGAGTAAGACGTTGGATTTCTGATTAACCCTCAGCTTGTCTGTTGTATAGATGAGATAAACATTATTTCTATAAGAAATGGTACCTTGGTCTACAGTACCATAGAATTATTAACACTTCCAATGTACTTATTTGCTGATGTAATACACGTACCACACTATGCTACTGTACATGATGCTACTGTGGTACATACTTTGGTACAATAATACGCGTACTAAAATATGGCATGTGGTTCTAATGGTACTTTTGAACATGTACAGTACTGTACCAGGATACCGTTAAAAATAGGTTCTCCATGTTTGTATACTATAATGGTCGTATTTCTATAGTGTGGTACCATGTGTGCATCTACTGTAACATGAATAAAACCACACTGTGTATTGAAACTCCTAATAGGAGATACAGTGATATGGTTAGAGATGGGACTCACCAGGGACCCCCACCTACAGTACATCACACAGTATTATCACAATAGCTGGGTGTGGTTCGATTCGTACAAATTTATAAATATCATCATTGGATATTACATTTTTTTCCAGTTTTTATTACAATTCCAAACAGAATTGCTGCTGCCGCGCACGATGCTGGTCTGTGTGAGCAGGATTAAAGAGGAACTGCAACTTTATACAGCTTGTACATTCAAATTGTATTTTTAAAAAATCGATTTTGAAGTCGGTGTGGCCATGAATGAATTCCCACCTGAAAGAATAGTGATACATCACTGAATCAATACCCCCCCCCCTTATATCMCCCCCCCCCAATCTGTATTACTGTCTGTTCTATGCCAGTCGTGCAGTATTTAATAACATATTATGGTACAATATGTACAAACTTAAACCTGATTAATTTTGGTAGCCACTGTGGTACTCAGTAAGTACCATGGTATTCAGCAGAGTATTGTGCTAAACACCATGGTACTACAACGGGACACACTGACGTGCCACTGTAGACACCCTGTAAAGTCTTCAGATGTCTATCATGGTAATGTCTGAAGTATCACAGTAAGACCATGGAGTATTTTGATATGTACGGTACTTTAGTTTACTACAGTAAAACTTCTTATGAGTAAGTTGTGCTGGATGAAGGCGTCTGCTAAACGCCATAAACATACAGTAATATTGGCTGTAATGGAATACTGCATGTTTAACGGTTTGACTAATGATGAAACGATCTGTGATGGGAATCGCCGTGTAAATTAGTAATCTGTAAGTCAACTCCATCTTGTCCAGCTGTGACACATGAGCTTGTGTATCTAGCTCGAGTTAGCTACAAGGCAAGGTGGTGATGTTTGCTGAGCGGCGAGCAGCAGGGAGCTTTAGTCTTCGCTACACATTCTCATTCCAGCTGAACAGGCGACTCACTTTCCCGCTTGTCTAATCAGCTAATCGTGGTCTTCACGACTATAAAGTCAAACCCCTGTTTGCTTAAAATTAGAGCCCCTGCTTCAGACTGCTAGGAATCACAGAAGAATGACTGCCATCTGGAATCCTGCATGTTGGTGTACAATCACAGATTTCTTTTTGATTATCCTGACAGTTCCAGACGAGGCTCCTGTTATTCAGCTGGTCAAGCCCTCCACCACTACCTCAGTTCTGGTGCAATGGCAGGTAGGATTGCACTTTTGTTTTTTCTCCTTTTAAATCCCTACGTCATCCGTTCTAATGAGCTTCAGGATCTATTGCGCGTGCACGGATGCATGTTTACTTGCAGCATTTCAAGCAGACCGTTCCAGTCTTGCTGGAGATAATGGTCCGTTAAATCCACGCATTACAGCCATTATCTGTTTAATTATCTGGTTTTCATTGACGAACAGCCTTCTTCGACAGGACGTGCCGAGGGGCCTGTCATGACTCGCTTGGTATTCGTCCCGCAGCTTCGCATATCTCGGCCACATGAAGTATTGATAACACATTTTCACGAGGAGTCAGGCAGGACCGGGATAATTAATACCCACGCACTCTCCAAAGGGATATTAATTAGCAGCCGAAACCTTTCTGAGCTGACTTATGAGGGCGGGCTGGTCTGTCTGACTGGCTGCTTTATCGGGGGGGTCGTCCGCTTGATTACTTTCAACGCCGAGATTTTGTTAATGAGCCGCCAGCCCAGAAATAAAACTCCTGCCATCTGCTTCACGGAGCGGCTGGCGCGCTGATAGCACCCTCCCTACCGCCTGCCTGTCTTCTTCCATATCCCCCCCCCCCCCCCCCCCGGCCCCGGCCCCGGCCCCCTCCCCCCTCCCCCCTCCCACGGACCGGGACTTTAATAGGGAGCACCAGGTCAGCGATGGGAATGTGACCTTTTAATTTAATCTGCACTGTTGCAGCCACCGAAGGAGGAGAGCGTGAACGGAGTGCTGGTGGGCTACAGGCTGTATTACCGCGAACTCCAGTATGACAGCGCGCCGCAGGAGGCCAAGAAGACCATCAACAGCACTTCAGCACGGGCGGATCTGACAGGTAGGGGTCAGACATCTAAAGTGCTACACACACACGCTGACCTTTGAGGCTGAAACTAGTTTCGAAAAAAACAAGTTCTCAATATCATGAAGCATCACGGTTGTAAGATTCGATCTGACAGTTTTCTAATTCATTTATTTTGAAAATATTAAGCCATTATTTCATAGTTTGGTGCGAAACTTCCGCCAAAGTAAACGATAATTGATTTATAGCAGCTTTGTGCTTCAGGGTGTGATGTGGCTGCCTCACAGCTCCAGGATCTCTGGTTTGATCCTCATCTAGGTCTTAACGTCCACCTCGGTGTCCTCTGGGTTCCTCGGGTTCTTTCCAAGACTTTTAAACACACTGATCAGTGGATTGCTACATTACATTTTCCCTGCATGTTGGTTTGTGAATGTGTGTGTTTATGGGTGTGTACATAGTCAATCCAGTGATCCAGGGCGTATTCCCGCCTCGCACCCGGATGACCTGGTTATTACTGGTTAAGTTAAACTAATGAGTATGACATTAACATTTTAATGTTCATTTGTATTTTGACATTAAACATAATAGAACAAACCTTTAAAAAAGATAAAAAATATATAAGTAGGTAATGAACTGTTGCAATTTGTTTTTATGTTAAAGCCTTGCACCTTTAAAGGAGAGACCCGTTAAGAGAAGAGGGATTAGAGATCTGTTAATCCACGGGTCAAATTACCTGAGCTTTTCCCTTACTGAACCTGTGTGAAACCCAGAGAGACTATTTCTCAGCGAACATGATCTCATTAGGTCCCTGAACCACATGCGGCTCTGAGCTCGAGGGTCCTGGCACTGCGCGTGCCACCGGACTCCTGACTGTACAGTCGATACGGCGTTTAAATCTCCATCGCCAAATTGGACTCGGTGCTGTTGACAGCATTTAATGCCCAAGTCTGGTGCAGCCAAGCGTGAACGCATGTTTAACACTCTTCTCTTCCTTTCACCAGTTAGAGGAACAGTGAAGTGCATTCTGTTTTTTTTTTTCTTCTTTCTTTCCTTCTTCCTTGACCATCCTTTCCACTACTCCTATCTTACATTATTTTACTCTCTCTCTCTCTCTCTCTCACTTTCCCTGGTCTTGTCATCTCCATGCTCTTTTCTCCTTCTTCATACTAACTGCTTGCTCTGTGCATCCATCACGCTCTCGTGCGGTGATCCCCGAGCAAACTGTCCACAACTCGGCCGTTGTTCCTGCAGCCTCGACGGTTCAGAAGTTCCGAGGTCAGATGTTACTGCAAACAAAAAAAAGAAAGAAAGAAAGAAAGAAAGAAAATGAGAAGCGATAAGACAGTTTGTGACTTTCAGGAGCGTTCTACTTAAAGTGCTTTTGAAGCGCTGTAATGGAGGGATGCGCCCGACTGCGTTCGGGATGAAAGACAATCTTTAAAGACATGCCATGCTCAGTTATTCATTCATTCATTCATTCATCTCCAGCAACGGCGTTCTGGGCATGAGGTGGGCATCTCACAGACTTTTTTAAAGAGGAAGTGCACTTGGACATGAGGAGAACAACTTCCAGAACTTCACACAGATTGCAACTGAGCTCAGAATCGAACGCGGCCCCACGGAGCTGTACGGCAGCCGCGTTCCCCTTCACGCCAGCACGTGAGGCTCTCGCATGAGCCGCAGCCCTTTAATTTAACCATCTTCTTTAAAAATTGAAACCCCGGCCTTAGAAGCAATGCAATGTTCCAGAAGTCTTATTAGTAGCGTAGTTCAGCCCAGACGCTGCGCCTCTCTGTATTGACTGCCGAATCATTAATCATGCAGTCTCTTTGGTTTTTTGCTCTTTTTGCTCTTTGGGGTTCGCTTCGTGTCCATGTAAATGTAAGCACTCTGGGATTTCATCGATCCAGTGAAGAAATCTGACGGGGAAACTCGGGTCAAACAGCAAAACTTACAGCCATGATGAAATATCTCTTTGATTTATATTTCCGTCTTGTCTGATCTTTTAGCACTATATTCCTCATTTATTTCTCTTTTATTCTCTCAACCTGTCAAGCCAAGAGTACTGTGAAGACGGTGAGCAATCCTTCACTGACGGAATTCGAACTCACCCGTAAGTCTTATTCACTCATTCTGCCTAAATGAAAGTGCAAAGGATGTATTTTTACTCATTCTGACAACAGCGAGCCGCGGTGATGATACGCGCTGCATCTAGACGACAAGGCAACCTTGTTATCTTTACTTAGAGGGATCTGTCTAGTTTCTGTGTATAAAGAGAGACAGAATTCTGTATCACCACCTAAGCATGGTGTTAAAACCTTCCTCCTGCAGTCTGTGGAGGTTTCTTCAAATACCATAGCGCAATAAATAAACACTTGTCATCGTGCGACTTTAATTAAAGTGTTTCTAAGAGCGTGTGTTACTGAATAAACTATTTAGCTCTATGCAAAAAAATGAAAATGTTAAAATCGTGAAAATACACTTAAGGACTTGAAGTTCCGTCATCAGGACGTTCATCAAAGTATATAAGTTATAAGTTATTCGAAGATGGATTGTAGCAGTTTGTAGGTGGTTCGTACCGAGGTTTTGAGCTCATAAAAGCCTTGGGTGGAGCAAATCTGCTAAAATGGCTAAAGCCGACCCCGTGCACAAAATTATTAAATAGTATGCTCTAAAACGTAGATACTAAACCCAGGACTGAATCCAATTCTGCGCAGTAAAGTACAGATTGTTGTTGCTCCTCTTGTTAGTCAGCAGACCATCTAATCCACACACATTTTATCTGGACTTGGGACCGGCGCTGCATCCCGTGCGCTCGAACCCGGGCCGTCCACATTGTAAACTACTGAATAGTGCACTCTAACAGACACTAAACCCGTGGCTTAATCCGACCCTGAACTAAATGACTAAATACTCCTGTACTGCAGTGGTGAGATTTATTACAGATGTGTATAATGAAGATGAATAAAGTTCTTTGAATCTAGAATCTAGAGCAGGTTCATAGCTTCTGTAGTCCCAGGCGTCCAGGTGACGGTGAACAGGTGAGACGTCACGACAGGCCTTGGCGATTCAAATTCATAACTGTGAGGTGTAGAAGGTACATAACAGGTGTAACAGGTGTGACGGTTCTTAAAGAGTTCTTTCTCGATAGTTCATAGTGGAGTCATAGGAGATCCATAAGTGTGTCTTCAAACTCCGTAGCACCTGCGTGGTCACTTCGCAGGTGATTTAAAGTGTTTGGTGACGCTTTTAGGAAACCAGTCTGGGATTGTGGGAAATTCCCTTCATCTGATGATCCTTTGGGACTTTGTTATCGAATGAATGATTTGAATCGTCTTTAATCCCTGTGCTTTGTTTGACAGAGCTGCAGAAATACCAGCGCTACGAAGTTGTGATGACGGCCTACAACATCATCGGCGAGAGTCCTCTTAGCACTCCAGTGGAGGTGTTCGTAGGAGAAGCGGGTAATCATTTGCTCTGACTGTTTTGTAGCTGTGGGAATATTATATTATATTATATTATATTAGATTAGATTAGATTATAAATATTATGATTCAGTATTACTTATTTTGGAATGTGTTACAATTCCAAACAAACTTAGCAAATCATTTTGCTAATGTGTGAACAGTTTAGAGTGCACCACCTGCAGGATCATAAAGGAACTGCAGCATTATACCATCTCAAATGCAAACGTGCATAAATTAAAACTGAATTAAGTCAGTGATGTATATTCACGATTTGTAACCCAATGGATTTTTCTCCCATCTCTACTGTTCTGTGTTTAACAACATTTTCACTTTTAACATTTAACACAGTTTACTTTTAACACAGACCTTCTTTTTGTTAGCAGTAAGTGCTTTAAAAATAAAAGAAGGAGGACAACACAGTAAAAAAAAAAAAAAGATAATAGTACATTTAAAATCACTAAATCAGACAAGACGAGTTTTATTCTGTGCTTATTAGACATCTTGTCCTTGTCGAAACGTCTTGTGCTGATGACATGTTTTTGGGGCCGGCCTTTCTTCTGATAAACGTCCCTGAGATCACGGGTCTGAGTCGAACCATCAAACAATGAAGATGAGATTTATAAATAACCTCAGAACTATGAGTCAGTCAGTCAGCAGCTAGATGCAAATACCCTTCGTTTCTCCGTCGGAACGAGACTGACGGCGATAACGAGAGGAACTAATACATACAGCGCACGATGTTTTTCATCTGAGAATAAAGATGTGTTCTGGAAAACAGGTTCATCTGTCAGTATAGGAGGTGGTGTTGTTGTTGTTGTTTTTTGTAGATGAAAGAAAGGTAATCGTTCGTTCTTCATGTTCATTCATGGTCGTGATTCGGTTTGACTAAATTGACTTTTAAAAAGAGCAAGTTGTTTACAAATGGCCCGTGTACAGAAGAGACTCTCCTGCTGCTCAGACTCCTCAGTGGAAACACTGGGGGGCTTCGGGGGGCTCGACGACGGCCGGGTTTAGAGAACCAACTCGTGGGATGCTGAAATTCACAGCTTGCAGACGGGTTTGTGGAGCGAGTTAAAAAGCGTGCTGGCTAGAGGCTGCTTCTTCACTATCTACTTTTCTTTGACGTTGCATTTCACACCCGCGAGCTTGACCTTGCACAAATGGAGATTTTGTCAGGCAGAACAAGATTATGTGGATGCCACTTTCAGCAGATTTTTTTTCTTTACTAACTTGGGCATGTACAGTATACACACACACGCACACACACACACACACACACACACACACACACACCTAGACTACCTCTACGTTTTAAGAGAGACTCTGACTTTCATGCTAGTGATCCCACCACTGAGCAGTAATATATCTAAGCATAAAATATTACCCTTCTCCATTGCTCTGGCATTTCAATCGGAAAGAAATGAAGTGGTGGATTTGAGTGCTCTTCAAATTCGACCCGACTCGCCTCGTCGCTAAAAACAGCCAACGTTCAGTGCAATTATTCGTCATGCAATATTCCATTTGCCTGGCAGAAAGCTGAACCCCGAGCAGCTTTCCGTATCTAATGAGCCGCCAAACAGCAGGACGGAACAGGACGGGACACGGCGACGTCAGAACCCACCATGAGAAACCAGACTCTAATTGCTGCGCCGCATTACGGGTCCGGATTTACAAAAAGGCTCCGACTCGGCCCGGCGCGTCTTCAATTCGGGGCCTCTGATAGAAGCTTACAGTTGATAGTAAGACGATAGTGAGACGCATTAGAGGACGACTCGCTCACGAATATCGAACGCAGATCATTTTCTACAAAGCTTGGGTTCTAATTTAATCCTGAATATCACAGCAGGCACACACATGCTTTTGTAAACTCGGCGGTGTTGAGGGCGTTTTCGGGCAGCACTCTGCATTATCGCCGCGATCCTTAAATCTGATCAGAATCTGGAAACTGGGGGGCGATGGAAAGGCGTTGTTATCGAGAGCAGGTTTGACGTTTGACGTTTCCTTTCCTGCGCTTCTTTCAGCTCTCGTAAGAGGCCTAATGAAGCAGTAAATATGAATCTGTCATAGGAAATTCAAGCAGCTGGCGGAGCTGCACAGGGTTATCCACATCAGGTTATTAACAGCATCATTAGAGGGGGTCAGGCAGGGAGATTACTCCCAGCAGAAGGAACGGAGATGGCCAAACAAATAGACAAATTTCCTAATGATTAACTTTTGGCACCACTCATGGAGGAGAAGGGGGGCTTAAGGACTGCATGTGTGTGTGTATATATATATATATACACTCACCTAAAGGATTATTAGGTATAATACTAATACGGTGTTCAGTGTTTAATTTCGCCTTCAGAACTGCCTTAATTCTACGTGGCTTTGATTCAACAAGGTGCTGAAAGCATTCTTTAGAACCGTTGGCCCATATTGATAGGAGAGCATCTTGCAGTTGATGGAGATTTGTGGGAGGCACATCCAGGGCACGAAGCTCCCATTCCACCACATCCCAAAGATGCTCTATTGGGTTGAGATCTGGTGACTGTGGGGGCATTTTAGTRCAGTGAACTCATTGTCATGTTCAAGAAACCAATCTGAAATGATTTGAGCTTTGTGACATGGTGCATTATCCTGCTGGAAGTAGCCATCAGAGGATGGGGACATGGTGGTCATAAAGGGATGGACATGGTCAGAAACAATGGTCAGGTAGGCCGTGGCATTTAAACGATGACCAATGGGCACTAAGGGGCCTAAAGTGTGCCAAGAAAAGATCCCCCACACCATTACACCACCACCAGCAGCCTGCACAGTGGTAACAAGGCATGATGGATCCATGTTCTCATTCTGTTTACGCCAAATTCTGACTCTACCATTTGAATGTCTCAACAAAAATCCAGACTCATCAGACCAGGCAACATTTTTCCAGTCTTCAACTGTCTAATTTTGGTGAGCTCGTGCAAATTGTAGCCTCTTTTTCCTATTTGTAGTGGAGATGAGTGGTACCGGTGGGGTCTTCTGCTGTTGTAGCCCATCCGCCTCAAGGTTGTGTGTGTTGTGGCTTCACAAATGCTTTGCTGCAGACCTCGGTTGTAACGAGTGGTTATTTCAGTCAAAGTTGCTCTTCTATCAGTTTGAATCAGTCGGCCCATTCTCCTCTGACCTCTAGCATCAACAAGGCATTTTCACCCACAGGACTGCGACATACTGGATGTTTTTCCCTTTTCACACCATTCTTTGTAAACMCTAGAAATGGTTGTGCGTGAAAATCCCAGTAACTGAGCAGATTGTGAAATACTCAGACCGGCCCGTCTGGCACTAACAACCATGCCACGCCCAAAACTGCTTAAATCACCTTTCTTTCCCATTCTGACATTCAGTTTGGAGTTCAGGAGATTGTCTTGACCAGGACCACACCCCTAAATGCACTGAAGCAACTGCCATGTGATTGGTTGATTAGATAATTGCATTAATGAGAAATTGAACAGGTGTTCCTAATAATCCTTTAGGAGAGTGTGTATATATATATGTATATACTGTATATATTTGCAACCAGGCAGAATTCTCTGGCTACGAGTCGGGCCATGGGTCACATCAACCAGCAGACCAGACGAGGGAGAAACTGCGACGCGCACTCCATTTTAGTATCTATATTTATACGAGGGACGTTCAAGTCAGACCGGTAATTGTGATGAAATTTCTTGTAAATGTGAGAGTAAAAAACGTTTGACATTTACAAAAGACTTCAAACGCAGTACGGTGATGAGACTCTGAGCCGCAGTAAAACAGTCTTGAACGTTTTAAAGCAGTCTGTACATCCGTGAATGACGACCCCGGCCGAGGTGACTCGGAGCTCACGCCAGTCGTTCCCGTGAACACTGAGCGAGTGGAACGCCTGGTCGTTAACAATCAGTGGATAATTTGTCACTAACTTGCGCCTGAGACGTATCTGTGTGTGTGTGTGAACTGTACACACACTCATTCACCAACACCACTCACACAGTACAGGAACTCGGCTGGGAGTTATGGCCACGTCCGCGTACGGTCCAGACCTCTAAGACTAAGACTAAGACTGCGGCATTCTGAGAAAACGTTCTACCGATTGACTTGAACGCACCTTTACAAAAAATGTTATTTATGCATTAATGTCAACATTCCTATTCCCTTATGTTTCATGTGTGTGTGTGTGTGTGTGTGTGTGTGCCATTTCTATTTAGAGTTAATATTCATTTTGGTAGCTGAGGTTGAGACTAGGCTTCGAGTTTTAGTAGTGTGCATCGCGTTGCTTGGCCGTACTGCTCCCATGATGAATGCATTTCCTGCGCGGTTTTTACAACAGGATGTATTTTTCATGTGGTTCATATGAAAATGTGAGCAGGTCACTTCATTTGCATATGCAAATTAGATCCTTGTGCGTAGGTGTGGCTTGAACCGCCTACATGGAAGTTGAACAAAAAAAAAAAAAAATTTCCCTGATTATATTAGAACGAAAGGATTTTTAATCATGTTTGTGGATGAAACTTTTCCATGATAATGGTAGCCAGATTTCTGAATCACGTCCTTCAGCTAGAGACCTAGTGACCTCTGACCTCTGACCAGGAAAGCATCAGTAAAGCTTGGCCTTTACTGTATATAGTCCACTTTATCTGACCTGGACTAATAGCGGTAACGTCTTTTATACTGCAAATTAAATATGAAGCTGTCTATAATGTGACTCTAAAGTCATGTGACTCATCATCACGTCCATACACAATCCCGTGGGGTTTCTGTAGAAGGAATGGAAGCGAACACACCGGCCTGCTCCAGTCTCCTTTGGTGTTAAAGGTTTGACTGATGCAATATTCCTCTAGTTTTGATCAGCTCAGAGATCAGTGTGGAATGCAGCTCGGTTTGTCAGTGTGATCCGTGTTCCTGCAGTGCTTGTTAGTTCTCACACCCCTCAGCCCATCTGGAGATGAAACTGAAATGAGTTTTTTTTTTTTTTTTACGGTGAGTCCGTCTTAGCTTTCAGCTCGGGTGTTTTCTGAAGTAAGCACATGTCAGTAAGCGTGCCGCTGCCAGGACGTCGTATCGTGGGTGGTGATTGTGGGTTGTGTGTTTATATTATTGCCTCTCTTGCTCTCTCAGCTCCCTCGGTGGCGCCGCAGAATATCCAGGTCAACACGGTGTCGTCCACCCAGCTGGAGGTGCAGTGGGAGCCGCCCCCTGTGGAAACGCAGAACGGCATCATCCAGGGCTACAAGGTCATCATTTCTCCTCCTCCTCTTTCCCTTTTAAAAAAAAAAAAAACAACAAAAAAAAAACAAGAACTGATCTGATTCTCGATCACTTTCATTTCTATCTTTCTGCGGATGAGAAATAACCAGGATGAACTCTCTTTCAGTCTTCACTTTTATACTGCACAGTAATGGATAATCACGTCCGACGGTGTATTTAAAAGATCGGCTCATTTGGGCCGTGAAATAATAACGTCCGGTCAGGGGGTTAAGCAGATCCTTCCTGAAAAATGCACGACACCGGGACGGAGACTGTAAAGGGGAAGCCATGCCTGAATACAGCACAACTGTTTTTTGTTGTTGTTGCTGTTTTTTTTCCTCCCCCACTTTCCTGACACTTTCTCTCTTTATTGAATATGTGCATACTGTAATATCTGCCATCTTTTTAGGAAGCAGCAGCGAACCGCGGCTTAGAATGGAATGCAATGCAGAGACAGCTTTTTGATTGCGTCTCTCACATTTTGGTTAAATAAATAAATAAATAAATAAATAAATTCATTTCCACCGGCGTTGCTTTTGCCTTCAGATTCTCTACTGGGAGATGGACAACCAGAACGAGACGGAAAAGATGAAGATCCACTTTCTGCCCGAGACGAGTTTGCGGCTGAAGAACCTGACCAGCTACACCTACTACATGGTCAAGCTGTCTGCCTTCAACGCGGCGGGAGATGGTCCGCTCAGTGAGCCCAGGAGGGGGCGCACTCTCCAGTCAGGTCAGCATCGCAGCACGTCCCTTCTCCTTCTCTCGCTTCATGCATCTCACATGACCAGCTGAATGGGTTGAACAAGCGACTGTTTATGTTCAGCAGCCAAACCACGACAGTAAGGAAACGGTAAAATCAGGTCGGTTTCATTTCAGCGGAAAACCGTGTTGCGTGTTAAATCATGTTCTCTGTGACTGCTGTCACTAACGGAGAATCGTTTGACCCGAGGCTCTCGTTCACTGCGATGGCAGCGATCTACAATCGCCCAATGAGTCATCTACAAGAGAAAAAACAAAACACACACACACACACACACACACACACAGAGTTCAGGTTTTATTCCACTGGTCTGGATGTGACCTCATTAGCACAAGCCATGGAAACACGGCGGCTCGTACTCTGGTTGACATTTCCCAAAGCAACAGGGAGCGCACGCTGAACAGAGAACACGGAGGCGACAAATGTTGTGAATTAATTGTACGGAGAGTAAAAAACCTGCGGTCGCCTTTATTGCTTTCCTTAACATGGTGTATCTGTTTGGGCTCATTTTCATTATAGTTCAGCACGCACCACAGATTTCCTTTTTTCGTTCTCTTACTCTGTGTGTGTGTGTGTGTGTGTGTGTGTCTCTCTCCTTCTTGTTTTCCCTTAGCCCCCAGTGCTCCTAGCTTTATGACTTTCTCGGAGATCACCAGCACTACTCTGAACGTGTCGTGGGGATTTCCCGTGTCGCCGAACGGCGTGGTCGAGGGCTACAGGGTGGTGTACGAGCCCAGCGCTCCCATTCACGGTACGCCCTACGTCCTGTTACCATCCAGAAGCGGCACACCCTCATTTTTTTAACAACATGTTTGTGTCATTAATTTAGCTGCTTTTATCGTTATGATTATTCACAGCACAGTAAACAGAACAGATGCCAGCCGTTGTGTACACCTCCGAGTTACTGATCAAGTGCCAACGAGCCCTCAGGGGACCATAGTTCTTTAGGTTTTCTCACATAAATTATAATTGGCTCATAAACAGCATCTTGTTGCTGAAACTCATTACAAAGCCACTGTTCCAGTTCTGTCATGTGATGTTTTTCCTTCACTTTATCCTGCAGCTGAAAATTATGATAATTGCTTTTTAACATTCACAGAATGAGTTCATTGTAATCCATAGGTAACGGTAATATCAATGTGTGTGTGTGCGTGTGTGTGTGTGTGTGTGTGTGTGCAGGCATAAGTAAAGTGGTGACAGTGGACATCCGGGGGAGCTGGCAGCGCTGGTTAAAGGTGCGAGACCTGGCGAAGGGGGTGACCTACTGCTTCCGCGTGCAAGCCAAAACCATCAGCTACGGCCCCGAGGCCGAGGCCAACATCACAGCGGGACCCGTGCAAGGTGTGCGAGCCGCCAGCAGACGACAGATCGCACCAGCTTAACACGGCACACAATGCATACAGTAACATGTCTTGCAGCGGGGCCGAAAGAAATGCTTAATTGAGCGCGAGTCAGTAGGTGACGGGAGTGCAAGTGCAAGGGTCAGACCGCTCAAGGATCCATTTCATGCTCTGGTTAACTCTGTCCATACAACAATCGCACGTGCTCGTTAACTCTTATCTGCAGTGACGGTCTGAAACACATTGGAGAGCAACCTCTATTTAGGTTTAACTGTGTATCGACATGTTCAAGCCAAAAAAGAAAAAAAGAAAAAGAAAGAGCTTGTTACAGAGCTGAGAGCTGAGGAATCTTCTTTTTTTTTTTTAATGCAGGATCTCCAGGATCTCCTCTCAAAACATCAGTCAGTAAGTCTGCCTCTGGCCTGACCATCGACTGGATACCTGGAGACGCGGGAGACGGACGCGTGACGGGATACGTCATCGAGGCGCGCCCTTCAGGTGTGTACCTGTAACTGTACTCGTCAGCGGATTATAAGCTCGGTTACATGTCTGACGCAAACGAGTAGCAACAGCTTGCCTCAGAGAAAACATAAAAACATCGAATAAGCATCTAATAATATTTGAATTACGCAGCATTTATTTATATCTGCTCTCATCCTGTTTCACAATTATACAAAATGTACCGCATGCTGCTGCACCCGGGGCCGAGCAGACGAATGTCTGAGACTCTGCGCCGCGTGCCGTTTCTTTGTCCGTGACTGTGGCTTTGTCCTGCAGATGAAGGATTGTGGGACACCTTTGTTCGGCACCTGCCCCCCTCCAGCACCTCCCACACTGTGAGTCTGGAGCGACTGCGTCACGGAGTCAGCTACCAGTTCAGAGTGCTCGCCGTCAACGAGTACGGCTACGGCGAACCAAGTGCGCCCTCTGCTGCCATGTCGGGTAAATACGCCTTTCTCCCTTCTCGCTGCTCGTGGCGTGCGGTCTAATCAACAGGCTTCTCATTCTCGTGCTGGTTTGTTGATTCAAGTTGAATATATCTAGAAAGACACTTAAACCTGCAGTTTTCCTCGAGTCTGATCATTTCTCTCATTAGTGTTCTGTTTCAATCCTGAAACTTTTAAATGCACTTTAAAAGACTTCAAAGAAAACATGACATCACCTTTCACGTGCAGACGGTTAGAACAGGGAGTCATTCGGGACCCGGAGACAAGCGGAGTTAGGTCGATTATCAGGTTCATTATTCATTATTTAAAAATGTAGATATTTATTTTCATTCTCGCTCTATTGTTGTCTGGTCGCTTGAACTGTGCACGGATTATCAGACAGTTTTTTTTTTACTCCAGCACTGCAGGTGTGCTCCCGGTCCAAACATAAATAATAAGGTTCTTTCTTAACGAGTTATCACCTGACTGATCTGGACTATTTAAGAAGGTCTTAAAGTCAAACTGGAATTTTTCGATGTACAAAAGCGTCCTGAGAGTGAACACTCCCTTTATGTCTCTGTATAATCTCCTGCTACACTGATGCACTTATCACAGTGTCTCACTAGAACCTGGACACCATCAAGGTGGAGAGATTTCTCAGTACGCCGGAGCCGCGACTACTTCATGTCTAAACGCTGGCCTCCCAGGAACTCCTTTAATGGCCCTTTTCTTTAATGAAAAAGAAAAAGCTCTAGTGAGACACTGTGATAAGTGCATGAGTGTATCAGGGGGTTATATAGAGACATAAAGGGAGTGTTCACTCTCAGCACTGTGTTCTGTATATGCAGAGATTCCTACCAGGATTGTGAACCAAAATCTCCTGAAATACAGTCTGCTGTGTCCTAGTCCCGGTTTGACTTGAACACCGCTTGCTTGTTGTAACTGTGGGTTTTATGACTGAATGGAGGACCATCAGGGTGGTTTGCTGTTCATCAAAGCTGTCTGGCTGAAAGATTTCGTCATGACGGAGCCCCTCAGCAGACAGTAACAGACCGCCCTTTTTTTTTTTATTATTCTATTTTATTCTTAGCTACAGTCACTCACAGAGTTGATGCTGCTCCCTGTTGAGTGTGATAATCACAAGTGTTAACACACTTCTTTTCTGAGAATGAGAATCGCTCCACAGTCTGATGAGGTTCAATACTAAGCGTTAGAATAGCTGAGGTTCTGATCTTTTGATCGTCTGATATTTCTCACTACTGAGAACAAGCAGCGCTCAGAGGGACTAAACGGCACATGGGGGCCGTCCTAATGCAACGTCTGGCCCGTCAGATCTGCTGAAGTTCTGTCTTGTGCATTTTACAAATGTCCACTACTGTTCCTCTACTATATGCTGTCCAGGAGAAGCTACAGACTGTACATACAGAACCATTCATCTAAAATGTTAAGTGGACAAATCAAGCTCTGTGAAGAACTTGTCCAGGACAGAGACATTAGTAACACGCATTAGTGAAGGAAAAAAAAAACGTGTCTTCCACTTTTTGCATACAGTCACTGCATATACAGTATGAAGCATGCACGCTCATGAAGATGTGACTGTAAACCCCTTGCAAACTTCTACACACTGGTTCCTTCCAGGATCAAGAACCAGAATTTCACAGAATGTGGTCTGCCGTGTCCTCATGTTCTGTTTACGCTGGACTGCAGTTCTGGTCCAGTAGGTTGCTGGCATTGAGGAATCATCTACAAAACCTGTACCAGATGAACCCATGATCTGTCGAGCCAGAATGCTGCACTGGACAGTAAATTGACCATCTGCTCACAAACAGATCCACTTTCCTCTAGGTGTTCCACATTAGCTAAATTACCTCTTTGTAAATTTGCTCGTCCTTAGATCCAAATTTGGATTGTCGGACTAATAGAGGATCACTCCACAGACAGAAGGTATGGCAAAACCTGTCCATCTGTCCACATCAACACCTCAACACGGTGTGATTTTAGTCCGAGTGCTGTATCTGTCTGTGACCATCTTATGTGTTCCTGAAAATATTCTAGCTGGAACCTCGGAGCTTCAGGCCGTGAATGTGCTGACTTTGAGATTTGATATCCACTTCAGTTCTACTCTTTCCAGATTCTTTGAAGTAAAAAAAAACAAAACAAAAAAGCATGTACTGGGATAACACCTCAGTGTGTCTGTACCCGACTGCGGACATCGAAACAGGCTACAGAACAACACGCCCAGTTTCAGGAGCTGCACATGATCGAACCCTCGCCAGACATGGAAGTGGAAATGTGGAGCCGCTTACAATTACACGAGAGCGTCAATTCAGTATAACACTCTCAAGATCATACTGTGTACGAGTGCTCGAATCTGAGGTGCTGCTTGAGGTTAATTGGTGATTTCTGAGGCTGGTGACTCTAAATGAACTTCTCCTCTGCAGCAGTAAGTTCTGGTCTCGCTTTCCTGGGAAGGTCTTCATGAGAGACAGTTTCATCATGGAGCGCGATGGGGTTTACAAACACACTCCACACACAATACTGTTCCCGTGAGAACTGATCCAGAACAGCCGACCTTCATGTCTTATAATAACACCCGACTGTTACTGATGTTACTTATTCACTTAACGCCAAGTTATTTCGTAGGTTTGAAATCTCCAGTATTGTTCTAGAATGTAGAAAACAAAACTTTTGACTTGTACCGTATCCTTTCACAACTGGTGGAACTGACTAACCGTGACCGTTGGAGCTGCCGACTGACTGTTGGCGAGCGACAGTTCGTGTAATTAGCATGGGTGAAAGTGGTACCATGTAGTCAGAAGGTGAGGAGAAGAAACTATTTCTGTTTATATTTCCACTTATTACGCTTTAGAATATCAGTTCCATTAACATCCAGGTTTTGGGGTCGAATCCCGAATAGTGTTAAAGAAAAAGCTAGTCCACTATGTAGGTCCACACACCAAGTAGTGTCCTTGTCAGGGGTTAGAGAGGGATTTGGGATTCAGCCTTTTCAGTTAGTTAGCCTTAGAACAACACGGGCGATTCAGAGGCGATACTGAACGACTTAGAAGTGATGAGTGCAGAGACGTGAGACGTGTTGTTTAAGAGACATGACGTTATCAGATGTGTGTTCCTGCTGAAAGTGCTTCTGTGACTGGGTGTGAATGTGGGCGTGGTCAGGCAGCTGCTCTCTCTCTCCTCAGTACTGCGGACCGTACAGACCCACTCTCACCCACGCTGAGACACACAGTCAGTGTCATTAACCACTGGACAACACCTGGGACACGCCCCATATAACTATAGTCATACACACAGTTACACGTCTCACAGTGCCGTTACTGTCTGTTATCAGCACTTCCCGAACGCCTCATGTACAGTCAGATTACTCAGGCGAAAACTAACTGTTGTACAATAATTCATACGTCTGTCTGTTTCATCAAAGAACAGGGGCAGGGGTCGCTCAGAGGTTAAGGCCTTGGACTACGGTTCAGAAGATTCCAGGTTCAAACCTCACAACCACCAAGTTGCCCCTGTTGGGCTCTTGAGCAAGGCCCTTAACCCTCAATTGCTCAGATGTAATGAGATAAAAAAAAAATGTAAGTCGCTCTGGATAAGGGCGTCTGCCAAATGCCTAGATGTAGATGTAGAACACAAACAGACCAGCCCTTATGCTGATGAACTCGTCTTTAAAGGAGACATGTGAGACTTTTTATGTGATCGACTTTAATTCTAGTGTGAAATCAGTGACATTTGTCTGACTCTTTGAAGTGTCTGTCCAGCAGATACACACACACACGCACGCACACACCGCTGCACTGCACACACCCTATGGTGACTAGCACACACTCTGATTGTGGCACAAAAGCAGACGTGTGTGTGTGTGACTCCGTTTGAATCCTATAATAATTCAAAAGAAGCAGTATGGCGTGTGGATTTCCTCACAGACGGTCCAGACCGAACATTTGTGCAAAGTGTGCAAGTGAACAAATCATTTAACTAAACAGACTCGATTTTAATTTTAGTGATGGCAGACAAGCC
>QMIH01000726.1:154189-206398 GCA_003987875.1 Clarias batrachus
CTCCTAAAGGGAGCCTGCTGCTACAAAAGCTTTTCCTTTCCCAGATGTCACTCACACAGTGTCGCGTCACCATGTACACAACTCCGTCCATCATATCTGTGGAATAAATCGCCCGCTTAGGTTCATTCTGCATTAATAAACCAATAAATCCATATTACGCCCTTCCCACCCTATGACATCATGATTGGTTACAGTTCTGTGAGCTCCAGCACGCAGAGGTCAGTGTTTCTGATCTTCTTTTAATCATCCATAGAAAAACATAACACTGGATAAAATGTTCACACGACATCATCAGTGAAGTTTAACCGGCATCCACGGTGTGACAGTCTGATAATATCGGGGACATTTTGTCAGCATATGGGTGGACATCGGTTTCCTAAAGAAAAGAGTATACTAAAGTCTTTATTTTGAAATATTGATGTATTTTCTTTGACAGAATCACTGAGGGAAACGCAGCGCAGCCGCTTAACATCAGGAGTGGCTTATCATATTTATTGCTTGTCAAGCGAGTAAAAGAAAACGGTTATTTTGTCAGGAATTCATTACACACTCCATGTGAGATGGCTGGTTCATCAGGAGATTGTAGGTTAAAATTTACTCCTTCTAGTCTATCTGTTGGTAGAGACGTTTGTTCAGAGCCTCTCTGGCCGTCCATCAAGGGAACGGGACCACCAGAGGATCAGTGGAGGCGCCACGCTAGAGTTCTGTGCTGTGCTGTGCTGTGCTGTGCTGAACGTGGTGCTGATGTGAGTGTGTCAGGTCAGGTGTGTATGTGTTAACGGCTGGATCGAGAACAGTGCACCGACCGACTCCCAGCCAACAGCGTCTCTCCGAGCCAAAATCAAATCATTCAGATTAGAGATACAATGTAACTTCTTTATTCGTGTGTAGACGAAGATATAACAGAAAAAGAAGAAGAGCAGCAAGAGGAAGAAGAAGCTGTTGGGTTTAGGCTTCCCATCTTTTCTGATAAATCCCGTCTTCTGTGTTATGATTAGCACCGTATAGTTAAATGTCGCGGTGCCGTTACTGTCTATTAACAGCACTCGTGAAATGGCTCTCGTCCAATCAGGTTACTCAGGCGAAGAACTGTTGTGTAATGATTCATACGTCTGTCTGTAACAGACCAACACTGATGAACGCTGATGAACTCGTCTTCAAAGGAGACGTTTATACGATCGACTTTAATTCTAGTGTGAAATCAGTGACATTTGTCTGATTCTTTGCCTGCTGTTTGAAACGTCTGTCCGACAGATACACACACACACGCACACACACACCGCTGCACTGCACACACCCTATGGTGACTAGCACACACTCCGAGATGCACTTTCATTTAGATTGGGATTTTTGTTGTTATCATTATTGGGATATTAAGGTCGATTTAAACGCCTCTACTGACACTGATGAAGGGGGAGAGGATGACTTACTGTACAACTCTACAGCTGTGAGTTCCAGCATACAGCGGTTAAAGAATGTACAATATAAACAGTCTACAGCGTATACACACATACTGTATCAGAGTCACGTGTTGAGAATGGTCTATTACTTATGTGTGATATCTTGGTTAATATTTTATCTTGTTTAACGTTTCTGTTTACGGTACATGGGGTGGTGTAGGGTTAGGGTTAGGGTTAGCGCTTTAATCTGCATCGGTTTTCATCCAGATAAATGCAGGTACACATCATAATAAATATAATAAACTTACTTACTGCGTGCTTGGCATTAGAAAACTTTGAAAGTAACTTTTTTGTGACTCATTCGTTCATTCATCCCGTGATTTAAATGTGAGTCATGAGGTGTACGTACTGTCAAATGTTCTTTGTGCACCAGCATAAAGAACCTCGACTTGTATGTATGCATCAAAGCCTGAAGGTTATATCTAAGAGGGTCATGAATCTCCAGACTGAACCTTTCATACCACAGGCATCATCGTCTACCTCTGAGCCCCTGTCAGTTCGTCTCAGCGCTGTTGTCAGTCAGTCAGTCAGACCTTGTCAGGAGATGTGTCTTCAGATCGTTGGCATATCTGGGCCACTTTCTCTCCGGCTCTCTCAGGTAAAAAGCCCGAGCGAGAGGAGAATTACACCCCATCACAGCATTTTCTCTACCTCTTCTCCGCATCCTGGCAGCAATTCCCATGACTAATTTCACCAGGAAATGAAATGTGAAACCATCTGCTGAAGGTGACTTCCATTTAAGCTGTAGTGGAACAGACGTGTTCAGGGAGGGCCGCGCTATCGGGGGTTTCGGGCTTGATGGTGAAGTTGATGTCGTCTTGCTATCTGGGAACTTTTCATCTGACTGTGCAGTAGAGATTCTGGTGCTTATAGCCATAAAATAACGGAGGAAATAAAAGCTGTATGAAAGACCAGGGTTACAGCAGTCTGTTAGAGATAATCAGCTTACTTACAGAAACCGAGATCAGTCGTGCGATTCACCGTCAGCAGCGACTTCTGACCGGAGATGTTAGTGTTGCATGGAAACATTAATTATGACGAAACGAATCCAACAAATGAAGTCCAGAGGCTAACACACAATTTCTGGTTGAGATATGAGAGCATAAAGTCATCCAGCAAACCGTCTACAGGCTCATTATAAATTGGATTGTTATCATTGAGCCGGGTTGCCAGGTTTCAGCCAAAATTCATAAACCACATAAGATTTAAGACTAGCTCAAAATATTCTGAGAAAATTGGAGAGAAAAAAACATTTGTCTTCCTTCTCTGCCTTTGCATGGGCGACATTATCTACTCTACAACTCTGCAGTTTCCCTTACGATAGAAATGCTTCTGTACATCCTACTGTATATACTGTACACTCCTAATTTATTTATTTACTTCTATACAACATGATCCTGGTGGTCGCAGAATAATTTTCATTAACTAGCACAATTTGGAAAACCCAGGGGTCATGTGGTAAAAAAAAACTGATTGATTTACCAAGAGCGGTTTATTAATCCACTAGCACGGTTTAGTGATCAGTGACGCTTTGTTCAGTTTGTTATTTTTTTTATACCACATGACTCCGTAAAAAAACCTCTCCTTAACTTTCAACAGGAAACTTTGGGGTTCCCTCGCCAATAGACCTGCAGTAGTGCTTGCTGCAGTTCCCATTTTTACCACTAGGTGCTGCCATAACTCTACGAGGCTAAATAAGGCAGTGGGCGGGTTTAAGTAACCTCAAGGGAAGCAAACAAATTACTATGCGGATGAGTCAAAAATTATCCGCACTCTGGCTGTGGAATAACTTTTAGACGAGAGAAATACATCATTTTTTTTCGATATAATCTTTTTCCTCATTAAACATGTTTTAGGCTGAGCTGCGAGCCACAAATGCACCGCGGTCTTCAGAAGTGAATCTTCATCCTCTTAGTTCTGCTTTCAGGGGACCAGACAGGTGAGAGTCTGACGGAGTGAGATCAGGACTATAGTGAGGACGCTTTAACACAGTTTTTTTTTGTCTACAGTGTGGAAGATCACATGCGAGATCACGACGCACTTGAATAGCGCTCCTCTGTAGTTGATCCAAAGTTGAGGCTCTTCATTAAGTGTCTCACTGTAACGGGCACTGGTGATGGTTGAACCTGGCCCTTGAGAATCCCAGAATACTGTAAACATTGATGAATTTTCTAGCTGATGGTTGGACAAGACAATCTTGTGGTTTATTGCAGCAATCTGTGTGGCTTTTGTGTTTAAAGGAAAATTAAAAGTCTCTGTCTGTCTCTCGGTGCATGTCCCCTCTCACAGCCCAGATGGACACCCCGTTTTATGAAGAGTGGTGGTTTCTGATCATCCTGGCTCTGAGCGCGCTGATCCTGCTGCTGATGATCGTTTTCGGCCTCATCCTGCACGGGCAGAACAAGAAGTACAGGAGTTGTGGAACAGGTGTGACCAAGACCACCGTGTCAGGCAGATCCACCACCTCACACTCACACTCACACTCACGTCCTGACACGGAGCTGCTGAATGTTACTGTGTTAGTTACGGATGCGTGTGTGCTGCCGTGATGATGATGTGCTAATCGCCGCAGGTAAAGCTGTGTCCACGGTAGAGGAGCGGGTCACACTGGACAATGGAGGCTTCACCGCTCTCGAGCTGAACAGCAGACCCATGCATGTGAAAAGCTCCTTCCTGAGAAAGAACGGCACCAGGTGAGAACACACTCGTCACACCGCTTGTGTAGCGTCACCTCAGCGGCACACGTCACTCTTTAAAGCATCTTTATACCTCGTTTCAGTTTAGTCGTATACTGTACAGTGGGTTGTAGTGTGTGTGTGTGTGTGTGTGTGTGTGTGTATATATTTATAGCTCATATAATTGTGTGGAATTATTCAATGATGCACTAATCAAGGTGTGTGTGTGTGACTGAATATTAAAATTACTGTTACATTATAGAGTATACACACTACGTACCCAAAAGTATGTGGACCCCTGACCATCGTTCCCATACAGTAGACGGATCGTCACCGTCATCAACTCCAAGTGTTAAAGTCATCACCACTCATGATTTTCCTTTTTTTTTGTATTTCCAGCCGTGTTTCTTCCACAGAGTTGACAGTTGAGCGCTGACCGTCCAGGGTCTGACGATGTGTTAAAGGGTTCTCAACTAATCTCCTTAGTTGTTTTCTTTGCTTGATTTCGTTCAATAATGTGGCCTTTCTGAAATGGCAGTGTATTTACAGAACTCTGGATTTCTTCGAATAGCTGAAAGCAGACCATTAACGTAGGGTTTAAAGCGTTAAGGTTAAATGCATCCATTTTGACGGTCTATGTTCCCGCGTGTCGTCCAGATCCCCGCCTCGGCCCAACCCCGCCGGTCTGCACTACTCGGACGAGGACATCTGCAACAACTACAACGGTGCGGTGTCCACGGACTCCACAGCACTTACAGAAAGAGCTGCAGAACTGTCAGAGTCTGAGGTCAGAGTCTTTAAAAAGACACACACACACACACACACACACGCACGCACTCTCTCACACTGAGACGTTCTCATTCGCTGAAAGGAACAAAAACGAATTGTGATTAGATTTTACTTTTAATCGTCTGACCTTGTGCTCCTTGACCTCCAGGCTACAGACAGCGAGTGCGAGGAGGAGCCGATCAAGCACTCGTTCGTGAATCACTACATGAGCGACCCGTCTTATTTCAACTCGTGGAAGCGGCAGCAGAAAGGCCTGAAGGATACGCTGGCCTGCGCGTACGAGGAGTGCGCCAGCGCGGACGGCGAGGGCTACTATCAGACTGTCGTGACGCAGCACAGCGTGGGAGGAGTCTACACGCCCGCCGGCCAGCCCGCGCCAGGCTCGCGTACCCCTCTCACAGGTTTCTCGTCCTTCGTCTGAAGCGCCGCGAGGAGCAGGACCCCTCTTCATCAGATCTCTCGTTCTGGTAACGGAGGGATTTGGGAAACGGCACCAAGACATTTTAGCGAACGGAATGTCCTGTCAGAGGAGTTTAACCCGGAGAACTCATGGATTATCACTGGAACCACAGGCTGGAGATGAATAAAGCCAGGTGTGTTAGCGTACGCGTTCCTCGTAGCCCCGAGCTCGGCGGCGGAAGAAGACTTTTTAACCAGCCGGGGGACGGAGCAGCGTGATGATAACGAACCCTACATTCCTACAGCGACTCTCTTGTACGGTGGCACACACACTCTCAGTCTACACAAGCATTCCTGCAGCTCTTCCCTTTACGGAGGATGAGAGCAAACACGCTGTAATTACTGTATACTTCACACTGTATATACTGTCAAGTCTGAATAATCTCACTCGCCGTCAGTGTCTCTATATATACACGTGTACTACTTGTGATGGAAAACAGATCATGTGACAGGTGTGACGAGGAAGCACAGCGCAGCGGGACTCGGCTCCAGGACCGCGGCTCCGGGGTCTCGCCCGTCCGGCTACTCCACAGGAGCGCGCGTTCATCAGCCTCGCCGTCGGTCGTGCAGTGATCCTTTGTGTCGCATGTCATTTTCACGCATCACCTGCCGAGTAAGACTTCAGTTCGGTGGCTTATTAATCATCCTGAACAACCAGTCGCTCAAACGTCGTCCTTGACCCGATCGGTTTTAGAGAAATCCCACTTTTCTGCCTTAAATTAAACTCCAGGCATTCTGGCAAACTCTTAACACACACTCTGTGTTTCAAACGGTCTACTTCCGAGTAGCGCGAGATGTTACGGCAGCGTTAATGTACTGAAAAATCAACCTGTGCCACGCAGCTGTGTCCTGCGAGACTCGGTCAGTGATGTGAGGACGCGCCTCGAGTGAGATGTCGGTCTCTGACCCGAGGTGTTACTCAGGGGCGGCTGGTGCAAATGAGGAAAAGCTCACGTCGTTTAAGGCTAAAAAAACGTAAACTGTTTTCTTTAGCTCGCCATGCGCAGTAGATCAGAGGAACTGCTGCTGTCTTAATGAGGATCACTTTGGGTTTTGGTGGAACCAAGCACAACAATGGTTGTAAGAATGAGCCATGTCCTTAGATTCTGAGATTCAATGTCGAACGTCATGAGCATCGATTTAGAAAGCAAACGAGGTGAATTATTAACGGACGACGAGGAGAAACAATTAAGCACACGCTGTCGAATCAAAGTACAAATTACCCAAAAGGACAGATGACAGATCTGCAGACTTGTTTTCATCTTTATTTTCTCCTCGTCCTTTCTGTTTCTCTTGGACACTTGGACTTTGGAAACTTTTAGTCGTCACAAACACAGCTGAGGATCCGCCTAGTCATTATCACAACATCATTTTAATTAGCGTTTACATCGACCTCATCATATAATGCTTAGCTTAACACATGGTTTGATACAAAAAAAATATATATTTTTTAAAAATCTGAGATTATCCAGACACATCACGCGATTGCGGTTTAACCTGCGACATGCACATTAAGAGTCTTCACTCATGTTTATCGAGGCTGACGGCAAATAACAGCACAAATGAGACCATAAATAGGATTTATTTACCACAAAGGATTTGTTTATCCTCTTAATTCCTACAAGGCATATCCTGACAGGGTCACAGGAGGCCTGGAGGCGTCGGGCATGAGGACGGGGTACGCCCTGGACGGGGTACGCACTCCACTGCAGGGTACAGATGCGCACAGTACGGCCAATTTGGAAACGTCAGCTAGCCGCCTGCTCATCTTTGGACTGTGGGATGAAACTGGAGTACCTGGAGGAAACCCACCAAGCATGAGGAGCACATCTAAAAAAAAAAAAAAAAAAAGAGCAAATTGATAGATTACTGATAAACCCTACATAAAATCTACAGTAGTACCTATAAATAAACTGCTCTGCTCCGTACAGCTAACACACTCGCGCTCCAGCTCCCGACAGCAGTATGCTCGAGCTCTCCTGTCGGACGTCGCAACCAGCCGTCTCTGATGTCACTACGGTGTAAAGGTCTTCAGGTAGCGCGCTGCTCGGACACACAGGGCATCGTTTGTGATTATCCAGCAGTATGCCGTTTGAGACACAGGTGCGTTTCTTCGTGTTTTTCTCCGTTCCAGCTCACCGGCTTTAGCTCACTACAGGTATGATTAGCCGTCTCGTACGTTTCACGTGTTTAAACCGGAGTGACCGGTTCATCAGAGCGAGCCTTTGCACATTTTATTTCCCTTGTTTCCAGTGTTCTGAACGAGAGACACGATGGGTTTGGGGACACCCGGATCTCATGTTGTTTCCTGAAACTGTATGAAATTTGAGCACAATGAAGACATTTCAGTCGCTGGTTCGAGTGAACACGTGTGTGAGACGTCTGTGGATGTGACCGTCGAGATGAAGTGTGAACTTGTATTTCCAGCACTCATAAGCCATAAGGACATAGCTTTCACTTTTTTATTTCATTTCTTCTTTCTATTCAGATTCCTTTTTTTTTTAAGTTTGAAATATTTGCCTTTTGATTTAACGTGATGGAGATGTGTAAAAAGTGATTCTTTTATTCTTCACAGTTTGTTTTTTTTTTTTTTGCCTTTTTTACCGCGATGCCGCACCATTTGTAATTTTGTTACTCTACTGTATATGAGGAGGTTCGCAGCTTTTGAAGTGATGGACAAAGCCAAGCGACATGTTCACGGTATTTCTACCTGGTATTTCACCGCAGCACGAGTGTACGTCACCAACATCTGTGAAGTAAAGGCAGTTTCACACTTTTTCAGTCAAAGTAAATGTTTGCTGTTGACGTTATGGAACTGTTATGGTTTTTCAGACCACTTTAGACACTATTAAAGACACACAGAAATGGTTTTGAACACGCTTCGTTCCATTATTAAATGACTGTATAATGGCACAGAAACATTGATCACTCTGTGTAGATTGTGACGATAAATTTGGTGCAGAAGGACGACGACATTAACATCATCACCACTCGCAGTACGCTAACGACAGGTGAGTCTACTACGTGCGCTCCGGCAGGCCTCAGTGGACATTTATTCAGTCGTGATCGTACGAAAGACCCGAAAAAAAAAAAACGGCATCGGAAAGGTGAGAGACGCTGCCTTCCTTTGTTTCCTTCTTCCTCGTATTCCTCCGTCTGTCCATCATGTCCTGTCATTTCTGTTCCATTCTGTCTCTGTGTGCTGAAACACTCCACAATCCCCCTGTCCCCCTCTCTGTCTCTGTCTCTCTCTGTCTCTCTCTCTCAATCATTACTAAAGGAAAAAAGAAATCTTACAAAAGAAGCAGTTCTGTACACCACAGACACACTGTCTGCTTTGTCGTTTTTGCTTTGGTCTGTGAACATGTTTTATATTTAGCTTAGCATATCTGCTTTAAAACAATGTAAATTGGGGCAGTTCTCTTACTCGCCCGTGGTTGCGCAACATCAAGAACGACTGGACGAGAAGTGGATCGTCAGCTGACAAAAGTATTGGTCAAATAATGTGATATTTTAAACAGAAATGTCGATTTGTTAAGTGGTAAATTCAGTGAAATGTAAAATGTACCGTACGCTTATGAACGAGGACTTTCTAAAGATACTGAATCATCATAATGTCGGATTTATTTTTTTTAGAAATGATGGAAGCAGTCAGACGAGATAAAATAATGTACACACTGCGACATTTCTAAATAATAAAACGAATGCACAAAAATAATATCTTTACAAAATAGTAAATTAAGGAATAAGAAACACAAATTTCCTAATCTCCCCGTTTTCACAATATAAAGCTTTAGAAATAAATCCCTCCTGTAGGTGACACATACTGTATATGTTGAACAGTGTCGACTGTTTCCTGTGTAAGATTTACTGTATATACTGCAGTCGCCCTGCAAATGACTCAGAAGATAGAAAATAACATTAGAACATACAGTGTGTACAAGAGCCTCACTTCACCATACACTGTGTCCAGCAGAACAAATGTAAGTTTCACCTCTTAGTTAGTTCATTTGCTAATTATATATGTTAAGACTTCAACATTAAATAAAACAGCTAAACTAACCACGACATGTTTGCTTCACTGTCTACCACTGCTGAAGACAAACCCCGCCCCCTTCTGTGTGGTCATGTGACTCTGTGCGGTTATTGTTATTGCAGGCTGATCAAACGGAGTCATGTGATTATTGTTGCTACGTCTGATTGGTGGAACAGAGTCACATGGTCGATCCACCGGCTGCATTTCTCCGGCAAACACAAAGAAAATCTAAAGTGTTGAATAAACGGTTAGAAAAGTAACGAGTCGAGTGAAGCCGAATGTATCGGAGTCAGAGCAGCGTTTCTTCTTCACAAATCTACTCAAGCAAAAGTAACAAAGTGTGGCGCAGTAAAACTACTCATAGAAGTCATTTTGTTTCAAAAAGTTACTCGAGGTAATTGTAACCCGTTATTACCCACCTCTGCTGCCAAGGAATATTAATTCCCGCCTCTTTCACCCCTTTATTACTAATCAATCAATCAATCAATCAGCACGTTGCGTTAGTGAAGCTCAGCTCCAGGTGGTACGTCCCCGTGTGTTTTCCAGTGTACAGAATGTCATTGTATAAAATGCTGTAGATTTTTCATTTCCTTCCACTGGACAGCGGTTCCATTCCCCTGAGCACAAAGCGAGCTCCGTGAACACATGGTTTTAGGAGGTTTGAGCAGAAGAACTTGACCCCTGACCTTAACCCCACTGAACAGCATGAGGTTGAACTGGAACGTCTGCAAAATCTACAAAATCTAGTGGAAGGTTTTCCCAAAAGTGTGGATTTGATAACAGGAAGATGGAATCGATCTGGAACAGAATGTTTAACAATTGTGTAACGGTCACCAGGCCTTCAGCCATATAGTGTATCTACACACACACACACACACACACACACCATAATACACTGTTAAACATACAGTATTCAGTTCAGTTCTATTTCTACACACACACACACACACACACACACACACACACACACACACCATAATACACTGTTAAACATACAGTATTCAGTTCAGTTCTATTTGTACAGTATAGCGCTTTTAACAATTGTCTTTGTCGCAAAGCAGCTTTACACATTCAAAAGGAATTATGGACGTTTGTATGAAATGCGAATGTGTATGAATGATTACGTCCAGTCAAAAGTTTGGACACAAGCTTGGATTTATTTTCTACATTCTAGAACAATACTGAATTCATGAAATACAGTAACGCACATGGCATTAGGTAATTAAATAACAAAAACACTACAAACAGTCAGTCGTTATTATAAGACATGAAGGTCGGCTGTTCTGGATCAGTTTCTACAAGAACAGTATTGTGTGTCGAGTGTGTTTGTAAACCCCATCGCGCTCCATGATGAAACTGTCTCTCATGAAGACCTTCCCAGGAAAGCGAGACCAGAACTTACTGCTGCAGAGGAGAAGTTCATTTAGAGTCACCAGCCTCAGAAATCACCAATTAACCTCAAGCAGCAGCTCAGATTAGAGCCGTTATGAAGCTTTACAGAGCAGAAGGAGCAGATATACATCTCAATATCAACTGTTCAGAGGAGATGATTGTGTGTTTTATATAAACGCCTTCAGTGATGTCTTACAGTGTAGAAAGAAATAAAAATCCGGATGCACCGTGTGGAATTAGAAGGGGTGTACAAACTTTTGACTGCTAGTACAGTTAAATGCATCAATACTTTCTCAAAATAAGATTGCAACAAACTAAATATACAATTAATAAACTTATTTCTAGTCAAATGTTACTAAAATGGAACATAATTGTTTATATAATTTGGGGAATTTATTTCCTTGAAAGAAGCAAAATGATCTGCCAATAGAACGAGAACTTTCTGGCTCGCAATTTCTGTAACATTCGACTAGAAATGAGCGTAATAATCGTATTTAATTTGTTGCAAACTCATCATAAGAAATGAGAGAGTAGAGCCTTAATACATTCCACACATATTGTATGAATATAATCACATGACTTAAACACAAGGCTCATTTTTTTAAATTTCTCGAGTGATATTTGACTTTTGATTTCAACAGAACACCTGAAGTTCAAGTCAACATTATTTACAGCCTGTGAGTTTTTAAAGGTTTGAATGACAGTTTTTCTCCGTGTCTTTGGAGTGTTTCTTGAATCACCCTTAACATTCACAAAACTGGAAGTGCATTTCTCACTCAGAGCACGACAAACAGCACAACATGAACACGTAACATGAAAATAGTCATCCTGTCTCTCCAAGGTAAATATTTGTGTCAATGAACCCGTCAGTGCCATCAGAATAACAATATGTTGTTACAAACAGGGTGGTCACCATGCTTAGTTATCTTCTCAGTAGAAGAGGGCACTTTGTAGGTATTTTAGGCTTTTCACTGTAACTTGCTCACAGATTCCAATCAGAAGGCTTTTACAGCAGGTGGCATGGTGGTGGAGGGGTTGGCACCGTGGCCCGTGCGCTCCAGGTTCCTCCTACAGTCCAAAGACATGCAGATTAGACTAACTGGTGTTTCCAAATTCCCTGTAGTGTGTGAGTTTGCATGCTTGTGTGCGCTGTGACAGACTGGCACCCCATCATGGTGAGCTCCTGGGAGAGGCTCCTCCTCCTGTGACCCTCCAGGCCTCCTGCGGCGTTATATACGGTGAGTGAGGCAGAGAATAAAAAAAGTTTTTTTTTTAATTTTTTAGAAAATTAGAAATGTAAACATGGGAATCAACGCACAGGCAGAACTGTAGATGCAGCGAGGAGTTACAGGAATTACCGTGCTGTTATTCTACTCCTCCTGACTTGTCTGTCTGTCAGGCCACCGAGTCTCTTCCACATCACATCACAGCACTGAAAGAATCTTCATTGATGATTGTCTCCTTCATCTCCTGAAGGCGAGAGCTGTGACGTCCTCACTTCTAGAAAATATGCTACAGATAATGACAACTAGTTCAGAGCACTAATGATTTGTTGTTTTAGGGAGGGGCGAGAATGTTCATCAGTGAAGCAGCATAATGCACTGACACAAGCAACCGAGCTCCACTCGGGGAACCGTTAATGAACAAACATCAGCTTTTATTGGTATCTTGCTAGTGTAGCGTGCATTATGATTATGCTGCATGTATAGATTCGTCCACAGGGGATTACTCTCTTATCTCTCGTGAAAAAGATTTTGTCACAAAATAGTTCTTAGTTTTAAACCTAAGGATTTTAGTGGGGTTTAATCCTTAATAACAGAGACCAATACAGATGATCTAAGAATAAAATACTCACACTGTACTCACACTATGGGCAGTTTCTGAACACTGATCTGCATGTCTTTAGACTGTGGAGTGCAGAATCCACACACACACACACACACAGGAGGTAGGAATCGAACCCTCGACCCTGGAGGTGCAAAGTGACAATGGTAACCCCTCTGCCATCTGCAGGAGTAAAACACAGAAGATAAAAACTGCACTAAGATATGAACTGAACAGCAAATACAATGGAAATAAGATTATAAGATGCGTATGAGGGGGAAAATAAGTATAAGACAGTATAAACAGGAAATGATCCAACTCAATCCAATCAATTCGAAGGGATTTGAAGTTTTAACTCTGAAGACTGTGCTTGATGGAATCCTGAGTGACCGCTAGAGGCCGCTGTGCGCTGTTCATGCAAACCAGATTTGCAACGCTGTTAAAATCAGGAAGTGACTGTCTGGTCATGTGAAGACGCTTCGGATAAACTGTTGCTGTACATCAGCTGAGATTCCGAGCAACAGCAGGAGTGAAGAGAAAGAAGCAGACGGTGAGAAGTTTAAGCTTTATGTTTGTAATAAAAATACCTGTTTGATCTGTTAGAGTCTGTCACGTGACTTAAATGATGGACGCATGAAATAAGGTTGTGCTGGGTACTGTGGGTCTGATTAGGATGACGTCACCTCCTTAAGTGGAAAGAGAAAAGATTCCAGGCTGAAGAGTGTGTGTAGAGTGTGTGTAGAGTGTAGAGTGTGTGTAGAGTGTGTGTAGAGTGTAGAGTGTGTGTAGAGTGTAGAGTGTGTGTAGAGTGTAGTGTGTGTAGAGTGTAGTGAGCCAGGCTTCAGGATCAGGTGTTTGTTATGAAAGTAGGAGGAGTCAGAGACAGTAAACAAACAAAAACACAGAAACAAACACTGATCAGCCATTATAATAACCCCTACAGCAGTGATGAGCTCAGTACAGTGAGTCCTGGTCCGGGCTGGGATCAGTCAGATGATCAGCAGGGGGATCAGTCGGGGGATCAGTCAGATGATCAGTCAGGGGATCAACCAGGGGATCAACCAGGGGATCAGCAGGGGATCAGTCAGATGATCAGTCGGGGGATCAGTCAGGGGATCAACCAGGGGATCAGCAGGGGATCAGTCAGATGATCAGTCAGATGATCAGTCAGATGATCAGTCAGATGATCAGTCAGGGGATCAACCAGGGGATCAGCAGGGGATCAACCAGGGCATCAGTCAGGGGATCAACCAGGGGATCAGCAGGGGATCAGCAGGGGATCAGTCAGATGATCAGTCAGATGATCAGTCGGGGGATCAGTCGGGGGATCAGTCGGGTCTGGAGATCGATGTGCTGAAAGCAGGTGAAATGGACACAGCGTAAGGATCGACTGCGCTGTAGGTGTTTAGTTTGTTCGAAATTCAAACTGTTGAAACTGTTGTTCAGACTCAGCCGGTGTTTGAAGGTGTTCCTGCTGTGCAGTGGTTCAGTCCTGAGCAAAACTGTTCCAAGGAATTACCAGTTCACTGTTACTTACTGAAACATGCGCAGAAGAGCAGACGCTCATCAAAACATCAGAAACAGACCTTTATTCAGGTTTCATGGGAGAATAGTATTGACTTGTTTGATTATTGATTTGATGAGCAAAATTTGACTCGGGAGGAAAAGAGGTTTTGACATTCCTGGACTTCAGTTTTGATATTATGACATGAAATGAAATGTAAATGTTTATGAATCCTAATCATATCCCTACGGGACTGTCTGACCATTCTGATTCATACACATATTTACATTTCATACAAACTTAAATAATTCGTTTGATTGTGTGAAGCTGCTTTGCGACAACGACGATTGTTGAAATCACTATAGAAATAAACTCGAATTGAATTGAATATTAAGAAGGCAGTATCGGACACTTGAGTTTAAAGATCTACATTGAAACAGAAGGAACGAGTTTTCTTCTGCTTTTCGTCCTTGGAGTCTCCGTGGGAACGAGCAGAAGAGTGTGTTCTGTGACAGAGGGGTCAGTCATGGGTTCTCCATCTCCAGCCACACAGTGCAGATGCTTAATCATCATTATTTTGTCAATTTTGAGATTCAGATTAATTAGCACAATTCAGCATGATGACTAAGTACAGTATGTCGTGTATGTATTACATTTTTTTAACAGTCAATTTGCTTGAACTTTAAATTTACTTCAACTGGAAAACAACAAAAAAACAGAGATAAAATAATCATAATAATAATAATAAACGGATAAATGTCACAGCCTGGCAGAAAGTGAGTTTTGCTGTAGAGTGAACAGTTGCACTGGATACATAAAACAAGATGAAACATTCTGGCACAACGATCGTTTAGGTTCAATTATCTTGTTTTCTATATTGGAAGTAAAATGAGACGAATCAAACAGCTTTAAGGGATTCACAGATGTACCCAAGCCAAGTAGTATAGAGTTCTTCAAGCAGCTCCGTACAGTACAGTCTGTGGCTTTACAGTAGCTTCCCTGTCCAGTAGCGTACAGCACCGTACCTGATACAGCTGCGGCCGAGTTCAAAGTGATGTCATGCTGATGCTTCCCATGTTACAAAGAGCAAGAGATTATACATGAGAGGAAGTTTCTTCCATGATTGTCCAGTAATCATAAACCTTCATCCTCAAGCCGAACTCCAGCTTCACGCCGCCTATATACAGTACAGCAGCTCTAACACTGCGGAACACAGGATCCATTAAAGAGGCTCCGTGTACACTCATGTCACTCAGATCAATATTAGACTGTATTAGATGCTGGTGTGATAGAATTTTTTTTTTTTTTTTAATTCCATAAAGGGTGTTCAAGTCAAACTGGGACTTGTGATAAAATTGCTCGAAATATCTTGGAGAAAACTGCAGTCATTCCTGTTAACAATCACCTGCACTGCTGAACCGTACATACACACACACACACACACACCAACACCGCTCACACATTACAGGACCTCGGCTGGGAGTTATCACCACGCCCCTGTACAGTCCTGACCTCGCCATTTAAAGACATTTACACAGTCATTGAAGGAGTTCCTTGGAGGCCGGTGTTTCCAATTATGGCTCCGGCGTTCTGAGAAAACTTTCTACCTTGATGGTGTCCAAGCTCTAGTGAAACACTGGGGATAAGTACATTAGTGTATCAGGGGGTTATATAGAAACATAAAGGTGCTTTTACACTCAGGACTGTGTTTGAACACACCATTGTATAAACAGGTTAGAGATAACGTTAAGATACACTGTACACACAGGAAATGTTACGTTATGCTCAAACTTTGCTCTTGCTTTACTTTCTACCTTATTAGGTCATGCTAACACACTTTATGATATACCTGTATCTTTCTCTGCCTACACTTTAGAACTTGGACCTTATTAGGATCTCTATAAAAACGCTTCCCTTTAGGTGTTTATCTGAAGCTCAGAGCTGCAGCAGTGAAGCTCGACTGACAGACGGACACTACAGACACTACGGACCGGTTCTAAGAGCTTTGTCCTCATGCTTTTAGAGATGAGTTTCCTTTCATATCTGTCTGTGACATGGAGTCTCGTGGTAGTGGCCGTCACGCTTCTGTTTATGTAAGTACTGTATACCCTCAACAACTCGGGCCAAGTAATAATGTGTGTGTGTAACTGTCAAATGTTAGGAAAGTGAATGATTGGTTTTGTTTTCTCTCAGTTTGCGTGTGCGTGTGCGTGTGCGTGTGTGTGTGTGTGTGTGTGTGTGTGTGTGTGTGTGTGTGTGGCTCCAGGATTCCCATTAAGCAGTGTCAATATCAAATAAATAAATAAACTTTGTACAGTTCCAGCTGTGGTTTATTAATCACAAGACAAAATACCGTTTGTTCAGGACTTTGTTCAGCAACCGCATTATTTTGAAACTGCTAGCAAATCTTAAATGACTTCCCCCTGGGTCGTCTGTAAACACGCGTCATGTGGAAATGAGAGAGTGACATTTACGGTGTATTGCACGGTACAGTATCATCATCTGTAAATAATCTCATGCATCGTCTGTTATTTGTCCGTAGTTACAGTCTTTGGCCGTATGGATTTTTTAAAAACCTGGGCATCCCTGGACCACGACCTTGGCCCTTTTTGGGAACCTTCCTGTCCTACAGAAAGGTGAGACTCTCTAGAGTGCAGTATTAAGGATGTGTAGGAATATAATAAACTGCCCAGCCAAAAAAAAAAAAAAAAGTCACCCCTTTATTATTGGTCTTCATTAAGCACCAAAAAAAGATTAAGAAGATTACGAATTACTGGAATTGTTTTATGAACTTTCAACTTTATGGAAGAAATTTGGAATTTTAGGGAAAAAAACATGTCCAGACTGAGTGTATTCCAGAGTGATGGGCGTGTCAGGGTGAGAAGGGAAGCGCTGTAATGAAGCGATGCTCCCATCATGCATAGTGTCCACTGTACAAGCCTCTGGAGACAGTGTTATGATCTGGGGTCGCTTCAGTCGCTCAGGTCGAGACTCAGCAACGTCAGGTGGAGATAAAATGAAGTCACATGACCACCTGAATGTACTGAATCAGCAGCACATCACATCTGTGGAGGGTTTCTGCTTCCCTGATGGTATGGATATGTTCCAGGACTCAGAGTGTGAGAGAGTGTCTCTGAGGAATGAGGAATCATTTACGCACATGACGTCACCGCCACACTGTGCATCGTAATCAAGGCTAAAGGCTCAATGAAATCTTGGAGGGTGCAACTTTCTTTTTTTTTTTTTTTTTGTCAGGGCCGGGTAGTTTTAAACGGTGCAGAAACTGTGTATTGTTTCTTTTTGTAATATTTGATTCTATTTCAGGGTTTTTACAATTTTGATACGGAATGCTTCAGGAAATATGGAAAGGTTTGGGGGTGAGTACAGATTATCAGCTTTGATTTCAGTCTGTAAAGGATTTGTAGTTCTGTAGTGGACTTAAAATGCCTGAATGCAGGAATAAATGTGTGTTTACACCCTAAAACTCATGAAGGGTTCCAGCAACTTGTTAAATAAAGCATGAGATGATGATACGCGTTTAATATATTTATTATTATATAATATATTTATTAAAGTTAAGATTTATTATTATTATTATTATTGTTGGATCTTCATTCTTCTTGTATGTGATTCTTTTTAAGAATATATGACGGAAGACGTCCAATCCTGATGACCTTAGATCTCGAAATGATCAAGTCTATTATGGTAAAAGAATGTTTCTCCACCTTCACTAACAGAAGGGTAAGTCCAGGAACGAGGTCTGAACATGAAGTCCATTTTACTCACTGACGTCAGGGTTCGTCCTTATCCAGGACAATAAGTCTTGTTTTCCTTTGTCTCTTCTACATAGGACGTCAATATTGAATTGGCTGGTCCCTTCACTGATGGGATAACTGTCGTAAAAGATGAAAAGTGGAAACGGATCCGCGGCTCGCTTTCTCCATTCTTCACGAGTGGACGACTGAAAGAGGTGCACCATTGATTTGATTTGATTTATTTCAGACGAGTTAAAGGCGGCTTATACTGTAGGAACCGCCAGCGTGATGGACTTCTTCATACCTGACCGCGTGTCTAATTATGTTACACATCCAGTTATATAATATGCTAATTGTCTTGTGGCATTTTAGTTAATTGATGATTTGCATTTTGTGATAACGTTATCATGGGTAGTTAAAAATAACTTTTATCTGATCTCTTCCAGATGTTTCCTATTGTTGAGAAATATGCAGGTCGCCTTATAGACCATCTGAAGAAAAAAGACCCGAAAGAAGCCGTCAAAGTTAAAGAGTAAGTGATTTTTACCTATAATAATGTTTTTTGCATATCAGAATAGTAAAGATCACAATTCAGTAGCTAAAAACTATATGGAAATTGAATAAGCAAAGTTTTGACGTTTGATTTGTAATTCAATTGAAAGCGAGACATTGTATCCGTTAGTGCATTGATTACATCTTAAAGCGAGTTATGGTTTTTGTCCCCTAAAGGATTTTTGAGGAAACCTTATAATAGAGAGTTTGATTTTCTAAAAAGGCTCCAAGTAGAACCTGTAATGGACTGTAGTGTAATGAGCTTATATACAGTACAATGCCGCAGTCGCATCAGTATCTTTAATCCCAGCAGATCAAATGCAGAAATGATGCCTCGTGCTCCCAGAATCACTCTTTCACACTCCACAGATGTGATGTGCTGGTGATTCAGTACATTCAGGTGGTCTATTAAACATAACTCTGGACTGACTGTTCAGCACTCACCTTCCAGATTGATGAATCCCAGAATTCATCAGCTTCATGCAAAGGACTATCTCAAATAGATATCATGGTCTCGTTTAGTTAGTGCTACCTTTCTGCGTCTCCTCCAAGCTCGTACTTGTTACAGTAGAATCCAGCGTACATGTTTATCTTTGACGAGTGATTTGCGAAAGCACTATAATCAAAAATGGACTGCATTACTCCACCCCACAAGACTGCTTATTATTATTATTATTATTATTGTTTTTATTATTATCCCTTTTAGAAATTGTCAGGTCTGACTGTTTAAATGATCTTTTTTTTTATTATTATCTTTATTAATTTTACATTATTAACAACCAACAACTTGAAAACAAATACACATTTAACACAGCACCTAATAATAAAACTAACAATTCAACGATTGCGCACATACACTTAAAAGTAAATAAATAAATAAAACTAGAAAGTAAATAACTAACTAAGCTGCCAGGGCGATACAATAAACTGTTTAAATGATCTTAATGTTTACGAGATAATTCTGTCTGTTCTTCCAGGGCCTTTGCTCCCTATTCCATGGATGTGGTGACCAGTTCCTCCTTCAGTGTGGAAATCGATTCCATCAACAACCCCGAGGATCCGTTTGTCGTCCACGTCAAGCAATTCTTCAACTTCAACTTCTTCAGTCCATTGATCATATTAATTAGTACGTCCTATCTGCTGTTTTCAGCCTGTGATAGTTGCACGTAACTGTAAGTTGTGAAGTGTGTAATGAAAGCTGGCAGTCACACTCGTCGTCTAAGCGACAGTGATTTCGACACAGATCTTTCTCAGTCTTTCTGCTTTGAGTTCACGTCCACGTTTGTGTCACTAGTGTGAACAGATGCTCAGTAGCATTACACGTCATTTACACGTGTCGTGGACACCAGGAACGTCTCACATACTGAAAAGGCAAGAACTAACAGCCCCAGTGTATCACAACGCTAATTCCTTAAGCAGATCGTCTGACATCTTGTCAGCTGTTTGTTATTAAGGTAGGAAGAAAAAAAAAATCCTTGCTGCATCGCGTCCTTGCAGGTTTTCGCTTTGCTGCAAATTAGTGATGATGAAACGCATGTAATCACAGGGAAAACAAACCTGTGAAATCCGGTTTGACTAATCGGATATGACACTTCCAATTTTGGAAAGGTTTGATTTTTGAAAGAAAAAAAACAACCTGTGTTGCTCAAATAGGAAATTAGTAATATCAAAGAAATTGGATTTGAAGTGCTTGTCTAAACTAATTAAGTGTAAACTCGTCCGGTTAAGGAACAGAATTGGATCTGGGCCAAATCAATCCTCGTCGCGATATTTTCACAGTTAAGCCTCAATGACCGTTTTTGCTTTGCAGCCATCTTTCCATGCCTCGTTCCGATTTTATCCAAACTGGGCGTGACCTTGTTTTCCAAATCAGCGATGGAGTTTTTCTACAGTGCGCTGAAAAAGATCAAAGACCAGCACAATTCCAAAGAAAATGTATGTATGAAGTAAATCAATTCATAAACAAGTCTAACAACCTCACTGCCTCGAGTGTAAACAGAAGCGGTGTCGTTCCGGTCTGGTTCTGTTCCCTTTTAGAGGCGAGTGGACTTCCTGCAGCTCATGATCCAAAGCCAAATAACTGACGAACAAGCTGAGAAAGCTGATGATCAACCTAGTAAAGGTACGAGTTTCAACAGTAAAGAAACTCATCCAGACTCTTAAATCCTCTTGTAATAAAGCAGCCTGACCTCAGATCCTTTTTTTTTTTTTTTCTTTCAGGCTTGACTGATCATGAGATTCTTTCCCAAGCCTTCATTTTCATCCTGGGCGGCTATGAGACCACCAGCACCACCCTCACTTTTCTTCTGTATAACCTCGCTGTTAACCCCGACTGCTTGAGCAAACTGGTGGAGGAGATTGACACAACCTTTCCCCATGATGTGAGCATAAATATATCTTATTCCATGATGTAAACTGGCAGCCCAGTGACACAGGAGTTCGTCTCCAGGGTCTCTGGTTCAGACTCGTGGGTTTCCTTTAGGTTCTAGGGTTAATAATGTGCTGCTCATACTGTAGATGGATTGGCTTCGGTAAATTCCCCCTAGGTGTGGATGTGTGTGTAGATGTGTGTGTGTGTGTATTGTGCCCATCAATTTGTGTTCACTCACCATTGGGTCTGATTTGTTTAAGGTGCTTTGTTGTTGATTCTCTTTATCAGAGAGAGGAAATCAAAAGGCAAGCTCTTACACAAATCGCAACCAATCAAACAGAATAAAAATGACTCCGACACCTGCGTGTTGTTTTTAAGGCTCCAGTGTCATACGATGCGCTGATGAAGTTTGAGTACCTGGACATGGCCATTAACGAGTCGATGCGTCTTCTTCCCACTGCTCCTCGTCTGGAGAGGATGTGCAAGCAAACCATAGAGCTGAATGGAATCACCATTCCCAAAAACACTCTGGTCGCAATTCCTACATACGTCCTGCAGAGAGATCCACAGCTCTGGGATTCTCCGGAAGTGTTCAGACCTGAGAGGTAGTGGGGCTCCTCCATCATACGGAGGTTTCATTCGTGTACATGTAGCGTATGTTGTGTTGGCACACGTTGGTAAAATAACTGCAGTGGTTTACAAGAATGACATAAGGATCCATTATTAACAACATGGTGTCTCTGATTTGTTTAAAGGTTCAGTCCTGAGAATGACATCAACCCCTACACGTTCATGCCGTTCGGTCTCGGGCCTCGTAACTGTGTGGGAATGAGGTTCGCTCTGCTGATCATGAAACTGGTGATAGTCAAGCTGCTGCAGAACTTCACCGTGGAGACGTGCAAAGAGACTCAGGTTAATGTTTTCTCATCATTAAATGAGGTCCTGGATCTTAAGCGCTTGACGAGCTAAACACCGATGCTGACTTCTTTCTTCTTCTTCTTCTTCTTTCCAGATTCCCATTCAACTCAACGCACTCTTTCAGCCAAAGGTTCCTGTGACTCTAAAGTTTGTTCCAAGAACTCACAACAAGGAATAGTTCATAGTTTCACATGAAAGCACTCCATAGAGGATCCTGTACCTTTTATACTCATATACTCCTCTTTTATATTCATATATATATATATAATTGTCCACATGTTTTATTTGATTTGTAATAATCTCATCACAACCTCCAATCATGACCTCTTGATATAATGGATATCGTCTCTCCTGTGGAAACTAGATGTTAGGATTTATGACACTATAATTACTGTAGTTGTGATTCCATATACACACACAAGGATGATGTGTTTCTTCGTTTGCGTACATCTACACTATTGAAGGTTCCAGCAGAAATGTTATAAACGTTATAATAATGTCTTTTTGGATCATTTTTTGTGTGTGCATTCAGTATCAGAATCAGTTTCTTCACCATAAACGTTAAGTGCATAAGGAATACATGTATTATATTTTCCCCGTTATTAAACTGTGCAAAGGTTAAGATGATGGTGTTCTGATTGCTGTTGATGGTTTTATTGGTGCCAGTTTAAAATGTGAACATTTCTTACTGCTGAAAACCTCCACTACTTTAAAATATTCTTCATCAGGTTTATTACAGCCTGACGATTAAGAGACTTAAAGCTCGTTCTTCTCTCCCTTGTATGATGCTTGTTATGAGGAACGTTCAGATTAACCCCGGACTTGTGATGAAATTCCTGGTGAAGATGAAAAACAGAGGACTTCATCCGGTGATGAGCCTCTTAGCCGCAGTGAAACATTTGAACGGCGGCTCGGATCCCAGTGCAGTCGTTTCAGTGAACGTCAGCGAGTGGAACTTCTGATCCTTGATGGAAATCGACAGATAACTTGTTCGCCACCTTGTGGAAGACACACATCCGTCTGTGTTAACTGTACACACAATCATTCACCAACATTAATTATATAATTGCACATTTTGCCATACCAGCCAGCCTAGAACTTACAAATTATTCCTTAAAACGTGTCTAGTTAATACAGTATGAAGGAAGGTCTATAGAGTACTTACAGCAGTGTTCCAGCGGTCCTGCTGATTCATGAGCAGAATTCAAACTCCTGCTTGGTTTTTTTTTCTGTGCCAGGGTGTGTAATAGCTTGTGGTTGTGACTGTGATTTCACCACTAGGACATGTAAGAGAGCAATGTTTGAAAGAAATCTTAGACCCTCAAGGGGTCTTAAAAAAAAAAAAAAAGTTTAATCTTTTAGAAAAATATCTGAGGGCGCATTAATTTACAGAAGAGCCTTGGTGTTTACACTCGCTCTGGGGCAGACATGATAGTGATTTAGCTAACATTAAAATAGCTCTTATTTCCTTTCATCACATGTGTAGTAAATGTAGTGGTAAAGTATATGACATCAAGTCCATATACTGTATTTAATCAAAGAATGTGTAATAAATCATGTCAACAAACTAGACTCAGTCACAGCTGCAGATTGTCTGCTAGATATTTTGGTGTAACTGATGTTACTGGAACAATCTGCAGTTCTTGGATATCCCTAGTCTGATGTCATCCCTTGGGAAGAGGGTTTACAACGGCACATGGACCTGCTGATGCAATGCTGCGGGACTGGAGAAAAATCCGGACACGACCAACATTTTCATCTTGCAAAAGACGAGCGGATTTCAGAAAAGCAGACTGTAACAAACAGCATTAATTACACTATGATAACCTCTGACTGAAATCTAGTACCTTCATGATCTGGGATCTGACTTCATCACATTCAGGACCACACGACATAAAACAAGCGGACAACAAAGTATGATAGACATGTCAAACATTTTTGGAAGCAAAAAGTAAATGCACGTAGTTCAGGATTAGGCCAATTTCTACTGATTATACACTATGTGGCCAAAGGTTTCTGGACACCTAATCATCACACCAATATGTGCCTTTTCCCCAAATAGCCGCCACAAAGTTAGAAATACGCAAAAAGTCCAGCATGGATTTAAGAGGACCAAATCCTGGTCCAGCATGACATCACCCTTTTAGCACAAATTAAGCTCCATGAAGATATCAGTGTTGGAGGGGAAGAACTTAAAGACCAATTGCACACCAGGACTCCTCACCTGAAATCAGTATCTGAAACAAATGTCCTTGTGGAGGAATGGGAACAAATCCCCTTAGCCACATAACAAAATATTAAAATGGAACAAACTCTGGAATGAGCCGAGCACATATGATTGGATTTCCACACACGATGCATCACAATGACAAAGCAAAAACAGGCGTATAAGTAATGTGCAAGTATTCAGACCCTTGCAGTGGCTTCAGAACATCTCTGGAAATGTCCTGGAGTGACCCAGACAGAGTCTTCAGTACACTGTTGTCTGGGTGACTCTGGAGTGAATTCTATTAAATTTTCAATTTTATTTGTATAGCACTGTTAAAAATGAACGTTGTCTCAAAGCAGCTTTACAGAACATAAGACAACTAAAAAAACAAAAAAAGTTGAAGATGTTAGACAAAATCATCTAGTGTACAGTGTGATGCAGATATACAGCATATATAGCATGTTAGTGTGTGATTTAATTAGGAGGTTGACATCACCCACGAAGTCCAAGCAGAATCTATGCACAAACCAGCACGAAGCAGAATCTCTGGATGCCTCAGGATCCGTCGTGGTTGAATCTGGAAATTCTGCAAAAGGTCAGAATTATTTGAATAAAATATAATTGTGTAAATGTAAGCAACACTAAACATTACAGTACAATGTAGGCTAATCAGTGCTAGTAATTAAAACCTCTTGCATGATTTCAGAGCAGTGACGAGCTGTGAAGGAGTGTGTTTAGGTCTGACTCCACACCTCAGACATCAGGTGCTGCTGACTCGTTCCCACTGTGTCTTTTGGTCCAGATCACCATTATTTGCCTTAAACTTGCCCAATTTTTCAATTTTACATTTAATGCATAATTAGCTTGAGACGCCGGAGGTCATGCAGTATTTTAGACAACAATAACACATTCTAGAGAAATGAATCAGGGTCATAACACAAAAATGCACCGTTTTGATTGTTCAATAAACTACTAGAAGCTGCCTGCCAAATTTGTGTTTTCATACATTATTATTTAATGAAATGTGATGATTAAAATCACTTGTACTTTGTTTTTATAACAACATGTACGTTCCTCCAGGAAAAAATTTCGTGGAATACTTCGACTAGCTAGGGAAATGGTGGTGAATCTGCTTGTGCATAAGACTGTGTGTCTCTCTTCTGGGGCCCTTGTCATCCAAACCCCGGCATTTTCTCCCAGTCCGGCGTAAGAGTTTGCCAAGACGAAGGATAAACACTTGACTGGGATGACAACAGCAGGAGACGTAGGTACACACAGCGAGAGAGGAACAGGGCCAAGAAAGAGCTGGAGAGGGAGTTGAATAAAAACACGCCTGCCAGGAAGGTTTTGTAACAGACTCCCTGTTGGCTCTGCTCTCGATGTGCAAACAACAACAGATGGGAGAGTGAGACTTGGACCAATCAGACACGCGGGAGGTTGTAACGCGTCCTCCAGGCCACTGGGTGGCACTAAAGCCTTATCGTGTGTGTGGGGCAAGCGGCAGGAGACGAGGCAGAGCAGAGACGAAGAGTAGAACGGGATCCGGGAGAGAAACTCTTGCTTTATCTGACGTGCTGTGCAAAAGTATTTGCCCCCCTTTTTTGTCACACTTCAATAATTGAGACCGTTAAACAAATTTGACCATTTACACAAAGATAACTTGAGTAAATACAAAATGCAGTTTTTAAAATATGATTTCATTTTCAGGGGAAAAAAAGCTGTCCAAACCTGCATGGCCGCCTGTGTGAAAAAGTAATTGCCCCCTGAACCTAATACTGGCCTGTCACTGATGGCTCGACATTCTCATTCAGGATTTTCTGGTGGAGCTCAGAATTCCTGTCTCCATCGATTATGTCGAGTCGTCCGAGCCCTGAAACTGCAAATCAGACCATCACACTACCAACACCATTTTGACAGTTGGTATGATGCTCTTTTTATGAAATGATGTGTTAGTTTTTACGCCAGATGTAATGGGACGCACACCTTCCAAATCTTTCACCTTTTCTCTCATCAGTCCACAGAATATTTGCCCAAATGTCTTGGGGATAATCATGATGTTTTTGTGTTCTTTTTGGTCAGCAGTGGCTTTCACCTTGAAACTCTCCCATGGATGCCATGTTTCTTATCGTTGAATCACTGAGGCCAGTGAAGCCTGCAGGTCTTTAGATGTTCTTCTCGGTTCTTATATGAACTCCTGTTATGGTTCTCTTGGAGTAATTTGGGTAGGCCGGCCACTCCTGGGAAGGTTCACCTCTGTTCCAGGTTTGGATAACGGTCCTCACCGTGGTGATTCCCAGTCGCCCAGTCGCTGGAGATCCAAAGCCTTTGAAGTGGCTCTGTAACTCTTTCCAGACTGATACATGTCAATTACTTTGTTTCTCATCTGTTCTTGACTTCTTTTTTATAGGTATTGTTGTTTTTTTTCGAGATCTTTTAGCATGCTTCACTTTGTTCTATTTCCGGGATGCCTGGGCAAGTGACATTTAACTCAGCTTCCAAAAGAATGTAGTTAATCACAGTTAAATTATGGTTTTTCACATGAGGCCAGGCGGACTTTGACAACCACAATTTCCCTTAATTAATGATATCAGATCATGGCTCTGGATCGTGGCTCTGTGCATTAGTGTAGCAGGGGATTATAACGAGAAATAAAGGTAGCTGTTACTCTCATAACTTTACTTGTATTCTGTTATTTTGCACAATCAAAAATCCCAGTTGCATTTATTAAGAAATTTTAAAGCATTTCTGCTCTGGATAAGTTTGTCTACCGAATGCTGCCAATTTACTGCCAATTTAATGTAATAGTACTGTTCTGACTATAACTGATTCATAGTACTTTTATGATTTCTAATAATTCATCAAATTTCAAAACACTATGTGCACATTTTAAGTGGCTTCCTCTTAAGAGTCTGCACTACCAAAGGGTTGCTTATTGGCGACAGATGAACATCCCAGTTTTGTACAAAGGGGTGCAACTGTTGCCTGAGCCACATGTTTATTATTATCAATATTTTTATTGATGTTCAAAAGCAAACAAAAAAAAACTGTTACTTGGAGAACCTACACTTACTTGTTAGTGAGTGAAAAAAAGAGATATTGACTATGATTATTATTTTCATGAGCTTAATTCGACCTCATTGAAATTAAAACAAAAAAGGTTTGAAATGTTTCACTTCACGGATCAACATAAATCTACATGGTACAGTGGTCTATGTCCCTGCGGAAAGGCTCCACATAGGCTCCTCAGGCCTGAGCAGGAAAAGTACTATAGAGAATGAGTGAGTGAGAGAGTGAGTAATAAATATGAATCTAGAAACCATGAGAGTTTTCACTTTTTAAATTAAATTATGAATGAAAATTAACTTTTTAACAATACTCAAAATGTACCTTTTGGTTGTGGTGAGTTTTTTGTATTACAGTACTATCAAAAGTTTGTACACCTGTTCTAACTCCACGGTCGTTCCTGATGTTTATTTCTTTCTACACGGTAAAACAACACTGAAGCCGTTTATCCAAAGTACACAACAATCTCCTCTGAACAGTTGATATTGAGGTGTATATCTGCTACTTCTGCTCTGTAAAGCTTCATAACGGCTCTGAGGTGCTGGTTGTTAATTGGTGATTATTGAGGCTGGTGATGCAGTACTGGTCCCAAGCTTGGATAAAATGGGAGGATAATTGGGCTCAGAAAGGGTATCTGGCGTAAAACCTGTGCCAAGTTGTTGTGCAGATCGGATGGTCTGCTGTAGCGACCCTTTGATGAGAGCAGCTGAAAGATTAACGACAGCAAGTTTTGGTCTTGCTTTCCTGGGAAGGTCTTCATGAGAGCCAGTTTCATCATGGAGCTTTGATGTGTTTTGCCAATTTACTCAACACAATACTGTTCATACAAGAAACACTATTTAAATTCACATTTTTTATTTGTCACATATAGAACCATACACAGCATGTACGATGTGCAGTGAAATGCTTACATGACTGTTCATAACCAAAAAGGAAAGAAAAGAATGTAAAATATAAAACCAAAGTACTGTACATATACTATTTTGTTACAATGAAATCAAATAAGGTATAAAGTCTTATCATTTTGATTCACACACATTGCATAAAAACTTACTTCTTTTTATTGTGTAAAGCTGCTTTGCGACAATGTCAATTGTTAAAAGCGCTATATAAATAAAATTGACTTGACTTGACTATAAAGTACAAATATGTAATAATATGTGTGTGTGTGTGTGTGTGTGTGTGTGTGTGTGTGTGTGTGTGTGTGTGTGTGTGTGTGTGTGTGTGTGTGTGTGTGTGTGTGTGTGTGTGTGTGTGTAAACAATTTTAAAAGTATAAACTGTATAAAGTATATATGCAGTTTGTGCGATGTGCAGACAGCAGCAGTACGGGTGGTCAAGCAGTGTGGAGTGAAATGATGAGCAGCTGTGGTATTGTCCATCTTTAAGGTGCAATAGTGCAATAGCAGTCCTCGTTTATGGGTAAACAGACGCAGAAATGTGCAGCATATATGTTCTGTGTACTGCAGTTCTGTGCAAAATGAGTGTGGCTGATTTTGGTGTGCTCCAACACGTGTGTGAAGGAAACATAGCATGCTGTAGGTGTTCTATTGAAAACTTTTGTCCACACCTTTGACTGGTACTGTGTGTGTGTGTGTGTGTGTGTACAAATACTGACAGCCATAACATTACAATCCCAATATGTGTTTGTAATGTATGTACAGAATTGAACTGATTTATTATTATTATTATTATTATTTATTTTTAAGAAGACCCAGTTATCCACAAACTTCTTCCCCGTCACACTTGCACGTGCAGCAGTTAACGATTTCAAGCGGATTTCATGCTCGCGAGCGGATCGCATGAGCCGTGCTGATGAAACTCTACCCTCCGGGTTTTCTCTCTTACTTGTTCTTTCTGTGTTTATAAACAGAGGAAGCGGCCAATGGTCAGTCGCATGTGACGTCACTACCGCACACCGCACCGAGCTACGCGGAGCACCGAAACGCTTCAGAATCCCGCGTGCAAGCCGTCGCGTGAGGGCCGTGTCCGCGCTCCAGCCGCGTCGGCGCTCGCAGCCTCGGGGACCGTCGTGTGTTTCCTCCGCTTTTCTCCGCCACATGTAACGCACGTGTCGTCCGGTTCCAGGAACTGCAGCAGCGTTAACCGTTTGCGCGCCGGATGAACGCGAGCGCGAGAAGGAACAGAGTTCGAGAGTAGCGCGCGCGCGCGGCGTCATCTGTTCGAAGGTTGCGAGCTGACGGAGGAGTAAGAGCGCGCGCGCGGAATAAAAGTCTGAATTCGTATTTAACTTCGTTCTGAGAAGTTTCACCCCTTCCTCCTCCTCCTCCTCCTCTCTCCTTACACACACACACACACTCTTTCCTCCCTCCTCCGGTGATCCAGACCGGGTGTTGCGGCTCGCGCGTCTCCCGTGTTGTGACTACGACCGAGAGCAACAGCAGCACAGCGAGGCGAGGCGAGGCGAGGCGGCCCGACTCTCAGCCCTCAACACCTCAGACTTCAGCTCCTGTTCGAAGTGCTTTTAGAAAGAACAAACGAGCCAGAATTTAAATCAATCAATCCAGAAGTCCATTAAAAATGGCTGACTACGCGGACGACACCGGTGCTCGCGCTCTCCTCGCGCTGAAGTCCGCGCCGTGCAGCCCGGCGGCGGTGACCGTGGCCGCGCGCGCGCTCTCCCCGGCGCCGCTCTCCCCGTCTCCCCCTCCTCCTCATCCTCACCCTCATCCCCCGGTGCAGGCCCTCGCTCGCCTGCACGGCCGCGACTTCGACTTCGTCATGCGGCAGCGCGCGGTCACGGTGGGACGCAACTCGTCGCACGGCTCCGTCGACGTCAGCATGGGCCACTCGAGCTTCGTGTCGCGCCGCCACCTGCAGATCAGCTTCGAGGAGCCCGACTTCTACCTGCGCTGCCTCGGCAAGAACGGCGTGTTCGTGGACGGCGTGTTCCAGCGGAGAGGCGCGCCGCCGATCCGGTTACCCCGAGAGTAAGTGTGCACCCGCCTTCATCATCATCATCATCATCATCATCATCAGCCTTAATTAGCAGTGTGTCCCATGCGGGAGTGTCAGTGCAGTTAATCTGAGAGTAAGAACAACAACAACTTCTTGCGCAGACATCATCAGTGTGTACAGGGTGACCTCTCCACTCTCACTAGTGTATCCTCTACATTATTCTACTGTAAACAGAAGTGTGTGTAAACACACACACACACACACAATGTTGTGTTAAGTCAGTTTGAGGCCTAACAGTTCCCCCTTTCCAAATAAAGATACACACACACACACATCCATAGAGAAAAGGCATTTGAATGAAATGAAATGTAATATGATTATTATTATTATTATTATTATAATTATTGTTGTTGACTTTAGTAGAGTGTTTATATTTTCTTTGGGAAGCTGTGTGATTGTAAACATGCACGCGGTGTGAAGGTCGACATGGCCCAAGGAGTTAAAACAGAGTGTGTAAGTGGTTGTACTTTGACAACAGCAGTGTGAGGGGTGTGTGTGTCGCTCTGATTGGCTGGGAGTAGAGCTCCACCTCAATATGGGGTGGTTAGACAAGCAACATACACACACACACAGAAATGCACACACAGCCCAACCGTCACGTAAAAAAAAAAAAACCTTGAGGCCAACAACAAGTTCACGTCATGCCGTGTGTGTTCGAGTGTCAGGGGGTTGTGTTCTCGAACACTCCAACACTGGCTGATTTCTTGGAGTTAAAGCAGTTTTCACTCGCGTGCGGTTTTGATCCTTTTATATAACCTGAAGTGATGTTCAATCCTCCATGAAGGTTGTCTGTGGTTCTGTGGTCTGTTAAAACCAGGGTTGAACCTGTAGTGAGGGCGACGTTACAGGACGTGATATAATTAATGTTTACAACACCGATGGCTAATTTGTAATCTCTGTTGGGTAAAGTGCCTTCACTCGAGTCTCAAGTCAGGCCGTTTCTTTTCGTGTGTGTGTGTGTGTGTGTGTGAGAGTTGGACGTCTCATGAATTGCACAAGCAAGCTAAACCGGCTAGCAGAAAGTGTAACTCTCAGCTTCACAGACCATATTTATTTTATATTTCCTTCTTACATAAACCCAACGCTGTTATCATAGCCACACTATAGGACCAAAAATTTGTGGACACCCTGCTGTCAAAACACTCACAGAAGTGTGTGGAGTGTCTTCGCCTGCTTTAGCGTGACACTTTACGTTCACTGGAGTGAAAGAAACCCAGCCTGTTCCAATAGAGCTCCATGAAGACGTGGTTTGAGAAGCACTCGAGTTCAACACAAACCCTCTGACCTTCACCACACTGGGATGAACTGGAACTGGAGTAAAAGCTCTTGTGGCAGAATGATCACAAATCCTCGCGGCCACGCTGCAGAATCTGGTGGAAAGTCTTACCGGAGCGCAAGATCAACTCTGTTAATGGTTAAGCATTTGGAGCAGAAACACATGGATGTTATGGTTAGGCGTCCACAAACTTTCGGCTGTATAGCATGTGTTAGATGTTTGTTGCATGGGAAAACGGTGTCTTTTGAATTCTATGAAATGAATGTTGAATTGAATAGAATGAATTCTAACCCTAACCCTAACGGTCCTGAAGGCGAGTTGTCTGCTATTACATTTATCATGTTTACATAGTGTTGTGTTAGTCTGACTAAAATCACATTTAATTTTTTTTTTTTTTAGCCATAATTATAATTTCTAAAGAAACTTGGCAAATACTTCACTCCAGCCACACGGGATGCCAGTGTGTGGATGCCCTACAGGCGGGTTATAAAGAAACGGTGATGCTTCACCGCCTCAAATGTGTTCGAAGTCTCGAGCGAATCTCGAGCAGTTGTTGAGCGGCTTCTACTGAATGTGTTTCGAGATTAATTTGCGCACGTGGTGTTTTGAGACTGGTGTAAGTCTGTGTAATGTGTGCGTTTCAAGTCCAATTCGCTTGCAGAGTTTGGAGAAATCTGCAATTCAGAGGCTTTTTAACACGTGCAACATTTGGTAACGTCACATAATAAAAATTTAATTTCTCAGGAGCTCATGATTTGGTAAATCTGGTTATATCAAGCTGAAAAACAGCTGACTCCTAAATGAATTTTTCCCCATCTAAAGTAAACCTGTTGGTCCGCCTGAAATCGTACTATATTGAATTTCTCAAATTTGGACTTGCACAGCCTGGTAATGCCGTTGGAAGTCAAGCTACTCCTGCACACACAACTCGCTTCCTCAGGCTCCCTGGGCTTCGACCTGGAAGACAAACTAAATGTGTAACGTCGGCAGACATCACTAACAGTACAGCAGAGACGCTGCCTTCGGATAACGTCATGACCACGAGGGATAGCGCGGTTCTCATTTGTACAAAAAGTAACGCACAGACCACGTACATGTACAATGCTCTATATTTTCACCGCTCGACATGATGGCGGTTATGCTAACTTGTTTGACGATTGCTTTGGTAACAGGTCAACCAGGAATACCACAATAACGAGCGGAAGCGGCACATCAGCACCTGTTAGACGTACTTCAGGCAATAAACCGATTCCCCTGAGAGGCTTGTATTGTGGGACAAGGACAGTAGTCTGATTAAACTGTCTAATCGTGCTAGAACCATACGTTTACATGTGATCTGGACTGACATGGCAATGTACTGACTGTCAGAACAGAACCATCTCCATATTATATTTAAGAAATGAGAAAAAAGCCTCTTCAGAGTTGGAAATGACCATGAGTTTCATGTGTGCTGCATTCAGTTGTTAATTTTTTTATTGCCTATAAAATGTTGACTGTATTGAAATTGTTTCACTACACAAAGTCTAGAAATCATTAACACGCAGCGCTGCTGCCCTTACATTAATAATAATAATAATAATAATAATAATAATACAAATAATGACTGTGCATCAGGCACTAACTGTAATTACTGTTAGACATCATTCATTCATTTTATTTTGAATTAATATGAAACAACTAAGATTTTAAAGCCTAAACATTTATAGTGAAGAGAAGTAACCTTTATTTGTCTCTTCCGAGCCCATATATCTACTTTTCAAATCATTTAGTCATGTTCTTATGAATATGAGCAATAACACACATTTATAAGCAGAAACATACAGTCGGGTTTAAATAACTTTTGGGGAAAACGTATTCAGACGCCATGAAGTCCCAAGATTAGGACTTTGTTTGTTGGTACTTTGAGTTCTGAGACGTTTACAGTGGGAGGCGGTTTGTCTTGCGTTGTGGTTCAGTGTTGGTTCGATTTGCAGATCGTCTTCAATTCCCAAATGTAAAGATTTTCCAGTAGGAGTCGGGTCAGGGGATCGTGCATATCGGGCCATATAGAATTATTACACCTTTCATGTTCTGATATTATGTTTGGGGTGATTGTTGTTTTTTCTTTGAGCCTAGCAAGCAAAAACAATTTCCAGAACGTCTCCTAAAGGACAGTTTGTCTCCTGTACAAGTGTTTCCTGAAGTCTTTTGTGTAAGGTTCCCTTTATATCCCATTTATATGCCGGGACGTCTGAGGAACTGAGTGTAAACGTTTGGAGAACGCCATGTGGACTTTTTACTTGTGACCAAAAGTGCACATGGTGAGAGTTTGTTCTTGTGTTATTTGTTCTTTTTGTAGCTGCAGCACCACCTGAGATTCGAACCTGGATCTCTAGATGATGGGTGAATGTCATTTCGCCACTCAGGAGATGCAGTACAGACGATCAATAACTGTAATGCAGAGCAGCAGTAACCGAGGAACGCAGGGGCGTTCCTGCAGCGTTACAGAATTAACATTAAAGCTGTTTTCTGTGGGACCAAGAGGGAACGTGCCCTAGAGGTTATATTTACCTCTGATATGGAACGTTACACTGGAACCAAACTAGGACGACTGGAGAACGTCAGTGAGGGCTTAGTAATGTCACACACACAATGTCTGTATGAGGATCAGGTGCGAATGTTGCAGAAGTCTCCTGATCGTAATGTGTACCTTGATGATGTGTAATGCATCGGTACCTTTGTAGCCCCAAACCTTATTGTTGGGATTATTGTTCAGATTTGTCATAGAATTTTCCTGTGAGGTGTAAAAAAAAAAATTGCAGTGTAATTCATTGCCGTTCTCGCTCCTGCTGCTTTCAGGTCGTCCTGCAACTCTTTTCGAGTGACTGCTAACTTGTCTGATGACTTCCTTGACATTAATGAGGGCACGGTGTAGATGTGTTGTGATGGATAGTTTACATATTATCCGGACTGGGATCGTCGTTGTGGGTTGGATAATTAATCATGAGTGCTGTTTGTTTTGAGAAAGCTTCCTGATCATAGACACTCTCTCTCTCTCTCTCTCTCTCTCTCTCTCTCTCTCTCTCTTATAATAAATAGATTTCAGTCTTGTAGTGAAATGCTAAAGTAGTTTTTAGTACAAAATGAAGTCAACTAAATATTTTCTTATGTTTGCCAACAAGTGTACAGAATGTTTCGCACGATGACGTTGTTGGTCTTTCGGCTGACCGTGGCACCGCCGTGGACCATCTGATCCACACACACACACACACACACACACACACACACACACACACACACACACGTGGCGGATGCCGTTACCCGGGCTTGGGAGCAGCACTGCATTCAGCTGCATGTTTTATCGTGTCCTTTATAATTAGTGGGGCTGTGCAATTAAACCGATCATGCCATTTAATTAAACTTTTGTTGGTCAATTGGATTTATTGAATTGTCAGTTCAGTTTTGGAGTTGATTCACAGTTTGTTTGGGTGAAATTAACTGCTAAATGGTTCTAAAATGGACATCAAAAATTAAAATACAAACCACTTAGTACTCGGAAAATACTCTCCTTTTGCAAGATTATTGCTTCTTCTTCTTTTGGATTTATGTGCAGTTGGTGCAAAAGCGCCACCTAATGGACTGGATTGTAGACCAGCGGAAAAAGACTTGTACAAGATGTGATGTTTAAAACAATCGACAGCACAAGTTACAATTTATTTCATTGTTTAATAGAGACTTCAAAACCTATAAGAGACAAAGCTGCTCGAGACAAATCATTCAATAAGCGTTAGTGCTGTTAAAACAAACTGAATCAAGTAACCACCGTAAATAACATGAACATGGAGGTAATGTTAAAAATATTGACTTAAGCGTTGAGTAGGTCTCTGCAGGTTCCTCGGCTCTTATCTGAGCAGAGTTATGGAGCTTGTTGTCATGGAGCTCACAATGACTATTCCAGCAGACACCTATGAAAACAGACCAACAAACGGAACCGGAGCTGGGCGCGCGCCAGACCTGGCCTTCAAAACAGCCCGAGTGTTTACACTGCAGCAGCAAATGGAGCACTCAGAGCCTGTTTTTCTGACTTTTTTTTTTTTTCCTTCTCCCCCAAACAAGTGCACCAGTCCATCGCTTTCTGGCTCTGAAGATCAAAATTGCGAAAGCAGTTGCAGTTCCAGAGAGAGTGTAGACTTGGGGATAGAAAGCTTGTGGAGTTTAGTGCCTGATTTCTGTTCGCAATCTGTGAAAAGTCCGAGGCTACGCAAGCGTTCTGCCTGAAATGCTTCCAGATTCAAACTAAGGTATTTGCAGTATGGATTTTTCTCTACTTCTTGTTACGATGGTATACACTCGCTGTCCGATTTATTAGGAACACCTGTACATCTGCACAAGCATACCTTTTTAGTGCATCAGCGAATCATGTGCTCATGTAGATACGAGCCGAGAGCTTTAGTTCATATTAAACATTAGAGTGAAGTAGAGGGTGTGGGACCTGGGACCGACTCTGACGCGGTTGCTGGCGCTCTATGGACGGGTTGTGAATGTTTCGGGGATTTAACGGGGATGCATCCTGGCGAGATCTCGTCCCGTCCACTGTAAGGGTCGATGATGTTTTATGCTTTTCTGCGCAGCATGGTTGTAAGGAGTGCTTATTGGACTGACTACGGTCCCTGTTATTCTTCAACAAGGTGTTTCACCCTAAAGACCCCTCACTCACAGGATGTTTTGTTCTTCACACCCTTCTGTGAAAATGGTGTGTGTGTGTGTGTGTGTGTGTGTGCAATTACCAGGAAATTAGCAGGTTTTTGCTAAATTCTTAAACCAACCAAGCTGGTACACACACCTCGGCCACAATTAAGGTCACCGCAGTCAGACTGCTTTTTGTTCTGATGTTTGACGTGAACATGATTTTATGCGTTGTGTGCCGATGCCACGTGTTTAGAGCCGGGGTCGATCCTGCATCCGGGGAGGAACTCGAAGTGTGTAAGCAGCTTCTTTGCAAATAGGACCGTATTAAAACATGGCAATGACCACTGTGTGTGGTGTGTGTGTGTGTGGTCTGCATGTTGCAAAACTGGTAGCTTTAAGCTTCCAATAACTTTTCGCTCCCTCACCACATTAAACAAATGAGTCATGCTTGGGAATGATGGGATTTCTCGTCCTATAAATGCAGCAGGGGAAATCCTGGGAGGGGAGAAAGGAGCACATACTGTATCCCATGCTGCCTCCAAATCACACGTAACTAGTAAGCCCAATTTTCCGGACTATTTGTATGCTTGTGATCAGGTTTCACGCTTTAAGAGGCTTTAATTTTGATTCTGAATGACTTTCGGGAAAGAAACCGCGTGTCTGGAATCATTTAGGACGGCTTCAGGACGGCGCTTGTGTCTCAGCACACGATGGAGCTTTAATGTTGTCCGTTGGACTCTCGTATACTGATGTTAATTTTAAGGTTCAGAGCTCACTGTGCGTTAAGGAAAGAAAGAAGCTGTGCTGGTCTTTAATGAAACTTGCAGCAGGGTTATTGCAGGGCTTGCTCTCCGCTTTCTAAATAAAACCCTGTGTAATAATAATAATAATAATAATAATAATATTAAACCGCGTATTATAATTATATTGAGGTTTATTTTTCACCATAATGACAGGGTTACAGAGTGCTAACAAAAAAACCCGTCTTTTTCTTGGTACACGGGCGTTCGAGTCAAACCAGGACTTTTGATTGTACAGACTTTTGAGAAACAGAACACAGTTCTGAGAGTAAACACTCTCTTCATTTCTCTCTATAATCCCCTGATACACTAATGCACTTATCCCAGTGTCTCACTAGTGCTAGCTAGAGAATTTTCTCAGTATGTCAGAGCTGTGATTGGACTGTCTGTCTGAAACGCTGGCCTCCCAGGAACTCCTTTAACAGCTCAAACGTGTGTAAGTGTCTTGGAGCTGAGTTCCTGTAATGTGCGAGTGGTGTTGGTGAAGGAGTGTGTGTACAGTTCACACACACACACACACACACACACACACACACACACACACACACGCACATGCGTTTCTTTCCCTGGAATGGTGTGAAAGTTGCAAGTAAAGAGGCGATTTTCAAGGATCGGGTGTCCCACTTGCTAAATGCTGAAACGGGAACATCTGCATCGAGCTTTCATTAGACACCGCTGAGTCTTCATTAAAACGTTTTCACCGCAGCCAAAAGTCTCGTAGTCTCTGTACATATCAATCGCCTTTACTCCTACACTCACCAGAAATGTCACCAAAAGTCCCAGTTTGACCTGAACGTTGTGGGTGACTAGAGCCCGTGAAGGAAGTTTCCTCTTTAACATGCTGGCGTTGGCTGTATAATTACTGATGCTTAAGTTGGCAGTCCAGCGCTACTGAATAACACGGATGATGCTGAAGGTTCCGCAGGCTCGAGTCAAACTGACATCATTTACATCTTAAATATAGTGTATATCTATTTTAAGTATATCTATTTTCAGGGTTTTTTTTTTCTTTCTTAATGAAGGCTTTAGGTTTCCCTTGCATGTGGCGTGCTGGTTTAACACACCCTGCTGTATAACATGGGGCGATATGTCAGAGACGCCACATTCCACCACTAACGCAGGATGCATCAGGACATTTACAAACCAACTGCCTGAAAAAAACACTCACCATAATAATGGAGCTGATCTTTTTAAATTAATGTCTGCAAAACTAATGAATAGTCAAATTGTTAAAGATTCAAAACTTTAATAAATCTTTTTTTTTTTTGAAAAACCCAAACAATCCAAAAATTCATGTTGTCTTGCTGCTTCTGATCAGTTTATACTTCCAATACTAAAATATATTAAACATATCAATTTTATATAAACCTCCGTGTTCATGTATATAATTTGAAACATTAAAATCTATAACATGACACATTAATTCCACTGTAAGAGCAGAAAATCCTCGTGTTATTGCTCTGTTGATGCGCTGTGTCTAAATAACGAGGCGCCATAAAACCGATCTGGTTGTACATGACACATCTTTCTGTAAAAATAGATCAGACGGCTGAAACACTGAGCGCGGAGGGGCTTTCTCTGCTCTTCAACACTGAACCGTACAGGCGGCGCGTTTAATGACAGACAAACGTAATTGTGTTGATTAATACAAAGCTAATGCTTGTGTACATGTACAGTATACGAGTATAATTTCATTTAAAGTTAAGAGTTTTTATTGAATTTATTTCTGATGCAGTGTTGCACCTCACCATAAATAGCCCTTATTTGTATGGTTTAAAAAAATTGTGTGCATTTTTTTTAAGTATAAAGCTATAAATGGTGCTGTTTAATAAATACACAATAAAATAATACATGAGAATTTAATAATAATAATTAAACGTGTAATAATTAAATCACCTGTGACCTTAAAGATTATTAATAGGAAATAAATAAGAAATAAAATATAGGAAAAAAATTTAGCTATGGAAAATGTAGCTATAGAAGATAAAATAAAATATAAGAAAACCTAGTTGTACAAACGCCTTCACTTGGACCCCTTTAATCTCTCTTTAGCACAAACACGCTGATCAGCATCTTCCAGCTGAGACGGAACTCCATCCTGTACGTAAAGTTCTCTGACTTTTAATGCTAATCTGTAAATATCATTTACACTAATCTAACTCAATTTATCAATAATATTTCCGATCGGTTCAAATCTGAAGACGGATGTTTGCAAAGAACCTTGAAATTAAAATAGTCTTGGCTCGATTTTATTGATGGTGATTAAATATTAAACAGTGCTTCTGGGATGGAGTTCTGTCTGTAGCTAAAAGATGTCCAAGATTGTGGTTTTTGTTTTTCATCAAGGACTTCATGTCGAATTTTTCTAGTTTATTTTCTAGTTTACTTTATAACATCCCAAAAAAAACAAAAGACTTACCAACACTGCTTGACTGGTATCTGATTAGTAACTCAGTGACGGAAACTATTTTTAATAATTGATTAGTTGGGCAATTTTTTTTTTTTCTTTGATTAATCAGATAAACTAAACGTTTTTACTAATGTTTTGCTTATAACTATATAAAACCATAAATCAGGGTATTGGTTATGTATAAAACTAAACATTAAAAAATGCAGAAGCCACATATCGAGTTTAATGATCTTTAATTTTGACATTTTAAACCTTAAAATAAAGACAAATTTTGTTTTTGAACAATAAAACTCCTCTAAATATCCAAAATATAAATAAATAAAATAGCAAAATTATTATATTGGATGGAATCTGTTATAGTGGCTGCTTGTTGGAGTGCAGGGGGGATTTCTTTTTTGAATGAACTCACTTGCGCTGACTTGTCTCTTTCTAAAAACTAAATAAATAAATAACAGCATTTGAGTACAAAATACAGCATTTTGACAATAATTGCAGATATTGATTTTGAATTTGAATTAGAATTTTTATTGCCAGCTGATGGAGAAGGAACAGCCAATCAGAAGCCGTGTGTGGAAGTCTGTGATTGGCTGCTTTTGTGGCAGATTTGTGACACTGGACAAAGTTGAGTGAGCGTAGAGTCCGAGTCGAGCGCGCGCAGAACATGTTGCATGAGCAGGGGAGACACTGCACGCACATGGAGCGCTTTGTCTGCTCTCAAAATGTGAAACCGCGCACTCAGAATTGTGGCAGGAATATAACGCCATAAGCGCTCGCTTTTTCCTGCAGACGCTTCTGTAACCTCCATTGCGCGAGCGGTTGTGTATCTGTGTGTATTTGTACATCTTGTGGTCGCGCTCCTCAGTAACGTGAGCAGTCCAACTAATCGATGACGGCATTCGTTGACAACGAATTTCATTATTGATTTTTATCGATTAGTTGTTGCAGCCCCAATTAATATTAAACAACACTGTTGGTTTTGCGTTATATTTCTCGCATGTCTATTACCCTGTACACCACAAGAGGGCGTACTGCATACTTGCAGTTTCGGGTGACAACGCACAGTATTAGACGATATGTTTTTGCTGCCATATTTTTTATTTTCCGTTTGTTTAAACCAGCTGTGCTTTCATTAATTACTCTCCAGTTTGTTTGGAACTGGTTTAATAAAGCTTAAATGAGAAAACAGGGTCTCGTTATCATTAATAGTAATGTATTGACTGTGTGGGTGTGAAATGAAATGGAAACTACGCAGTATCTCTATTTTGATGTGCATTTTGTTTTTTTGCCCCACCAGGTGCACGTTTCGTTTCCCCAGCACGGTGATAAAGATTCAGTTTACCTCGCTGTACCACAAAGAGGTGCTGAGGGAGGAGGCGCCCATGTCCCCGGTGAGACCCCTGTACCCGCAGATCTCGCCACTGAAAATCACCATTCCTGAGAACGACTTCAGAAGCATCATCAGTCCGCTGCCATCACCCACAGGAACCATCAGGTACGGCTGGTCTGGACCGTGAACCCGCGTGGGGCTCCTGGTTAACCTGGTGTTCAACATATGATCTCATAATGCTTTCCTAAAGTAAAGTCGTAAGCGCTGCCTTACGGCGCGTGTAAACGCTGCTGCCTGAAGCCGAACCCGAGAGATATAGAGCACTGATGCTGTCTGAAGATTTCGAGTCCGGTCTGGAACAACAGCCTAAAAACGCCCAGGACTCGGCAAAAGATAAGCAAAGCAACATGGAAACGCTTTTGTTTAGGCAACTTTCTAATCTCTCCTTGGCTGTCTTTCTCCAAAGAGGTTGTTGTGAAATGAGCCAGTTCCACCAACACGGTGGTAAATACAGTCGGCCTGCTGTAATACCTCGACTGTTTCTCACACACCGCACGTCAGGCTTTGGCGTATTGTTGGACAGCTGTGCCTAAACGCGGGGAAAAGGCTAAACAATTGGTTTTGTAATTTTATACCTGGTGTTAAATTGTCCTTCTGCTCCCTTACGTCATCGCGCAGAAAAACCCGCGCGCTCTGTACGTCTGTGTAGCGTTAGCAAAGTTTATATCAGGAGACGAGAACAGCAGGATGCACAGGTGACTTCAGTCTCGGTGATCAGGAGGTGCTGGGGAAGAATCGTCTCTTTGCAAACTTATCACACTTTAAAAACATAATGAGTAGGTGGAGTTTAAAAAGGGAAAGTGGGCGGGGCTTTTACTTGTTAATGAGGAAAACTGAAAACATGAAGTGAGTGAATTTAAGATCCTCTTGAAATTTTTGCGGTTGCGTGATGGAAATCGTGATGTTTTTTTGCGGATGATGAAAGTAATGAATGAAGTCCAGTGACGGTAATGTAACCGTTCGGTTGAGGATCATGGACGACTTGTGGCAGAACCAGTCCGAATTTCTCTGGATTAATCAATCACCAGATCTTTCAACCTGCTGTCGTACGTGAACTCTGCTCTGCCGTCTCTGTGCCGCTGTGTCTCCTCCTGAACCTGTGGAAAATATTATAGCGAGCTTTAGTCATGCTGCCACGTTCGTCTTTAGGAAAGATCTTCTGGAAAATTTGCATGTTTAAAAAAAAATTGAGAGGGCTTTGTCAGGTTGTACAAATTCCTTTAACTACATTTAATATTTGAGTCATCGTTTAAACCAGGCATCATGCGGCCCACGGTCCTGATCCAGGTCCTGATCCAGATCCGAGTGACGGTTCTATCTGATGCTTTACTGATAAATGAGATGAATTCATTCTACCAGTAATATTCCTGCGCTTTTTCCCTCGAGGTGGGCGTGGCTATACGCATCACTCGGCAGAGCCAGACGACGTGATCTTTTAGCTTGTATACACGGTGTGGAAGAATCAGAACTGAAAGTGTGACCCAGCCTGGCTTACTCCAAGAAAAGCAAAGTAGACCATGAGAACTGAATCTTCCTGGATGTTTGGACCGATCGATCGATGTGCGTTTATTCTTCCTGCAGGAAATTTAAAACCTGCTTATCTTTAGAGCAGACGTATCCGCGGCAGTCCGAGGTGAGGCCGTGTAAAGTACCCGAACTGAGAGCCCGGTGTGGAGGAGTGATCCGAGTCCCTTCATCGGCTGGACTGTAAATAAGACAAAAACAAGCAAATGTACACGACCATCAAAGATCCGACGGTGTTCATGTTTAACGTAGTTACTGAGAACTGATGAATATTATTGAAATACTAATGGACATTTGAATGAACATATTGAGACCTGAATTCTAACACCATCATGAAATTTGCACCTCGTCTCCAAGAAAATGGAACTGAAATTTAATCTTTAAATTTTAATTCAGAATCCATTTAATCCTGATTTAAATGTTACAATATATAGTAACTATAAATCATAATAATAATAATAATAATAATAAATATATTAAACTATAAAACGATCTTTGAAGTTAAGAAATGTGCAGAATACGTCTTTAATCTTTCACATCAGGTCAGAGTTCAGCAACAGATGAACAAATGATGGAATGATTACAGAAAGAAAATGAACTATTTTATATTTACATAAAAATGACGAGGAGCGACTGTTTATATAGTTTATAGTGAACTTTGCAGTTTTTGATTTTGTTCCTTTAATTCCGAAACAATCCGAGAGTTTGACTCTGAGGGCTGTTTTTCTTAGTTGTTCGGCTTCACTTGCTCAGCAGGGAATGTATTTTGGTTTCTCTGAACACATTCCCAGTGTTTCATTCAGCCTGTGTGTGTGTGTGTGTGTGTGTGTGTGCAGGAGGGAAGTCTGCCCCCGGTGGCCTCTCTGCAGCTCTGCACCGTGTGGAACAGTGAGCTCTGAGCACTGTGTGTGTGTGTGTGTGTGTGTGTGTGTGTGTGTGTGTGTGTGTGTGTGTGTGTGTGTGTGTGTGTGTGTGTGTGTGTGTGTGTGTGTGTGTGTACTTGCCATATATGGTGTGTGCACAGCTCTGAGCGCTCTGATTGGTCGACCGCCAAATGTTGTGGGGTTTTTTTTCTTTCTTTTTTTTTAGCGGCGGATAGTTTCCTTTTTCCGACGGCTCCTACTAGCCCACCCCCGTCCTCGTCTCTCGCTCGGCCCCTCCACCCAAAACAAACACCGTGCATGCACACTGTGCTTTCTGACTTCTCCTCCACCCCCCTCTAGCTTGAGCAAAGGTTTTTCTGTTGTTTTTTTTTTTTTCAGCCAGTCTGACAAGTTTTCCACTGCCGAGCATGTGGGTTTGTGTTCGTGTGCTGTTTTTGTGCAACAGTCGAGCCAGTAGGGGTTCGAGTTTTGCACGGTTAGTGAGGCAGATGGGACACATCTTTTAAACCCACGATCTGCTGAAGGAACGAGCAGATGTACTGAGAGTTTGGAGGCTCCTCCTGGGTTTAAACACCGTCACAGTGGAGCAGTTCTCAGTCGAAATGCAGCTTCCGATCATGAAACGATTTATGTTCTGTGCATCGAGTTAATTATTAAGCCGTTAAAGAGGTCTCCTGTAAATCATTGCTTAAGATAACCTTTTGGAATCCTGAGCGAGGTGTTGAACCTTCTCTCTCCTCGCTCGCTGCAGTCGCCTGCGTGCCGCATCGTTGAGCTTCACGCCGGTGTTGAGACCCCGAGCTGATCCAGTTTGTATGGTGGTTATGAAATATAATGGGGGCAACGACTGGGGATATAATGATTGGAACGAGATTCTCATATATTCACATTTTCTTTTGATTGTGTAAAGCTGCTTTGCGATAGTTTTTAAAAGCACTACACAAATGAAAATGATGAAAAAAATTACTTTTTTCTAAATTTAATGGATTTCCAGCTGGAATTTGAACACCAGGTTGATCGAGATCACGACGCTTATTCTAATGTTTATTTTTTTTCTCTGTTTTTTTTTTTGGGGGGGGGGGTTAATTTTGGACTAATAATCACTAGGAGAATCCCAATACAATATTATCACCACACTTGTTCATAAATATCCCAATTCTGTATCAATATACATTTAATTTATTTACATTTTTTTCAGTGTTTGTTGCAAGTCTCATTATACTTGGCACATAATCTGCTCGTAACACCCATGATGCTGTGCTGCCCTGATCAGATTAGAATCGAATAAACCACTACAGCATTATACAGAATTATAGAGAAACTGCAACGTTATAAATAAATAATTCATTAATAAACTGTTTGAGTCAGTGTGGTGATGCATGTGTCGCCACAAAACACAAAAAAATTGCGATACGTAACTGAATTGAAACTGAACGTCTTCCTGTATTATTAATGTGGTGGAAGGAGTCGTGTGTGTGTGTGTGTGTGTGTGTGTGTGTGTGTGTGTGTGTGTGTGTGTGTGTGTGTGTGTGTGTGTGTGTGTGTGTTTCCTCACTGCGACACTCTGACAGTTTACGCTTTGATTCGTCTGCTCTGCATTGTGTCGTGTCACACCACCCTGTCAGTTCTACTTATTCTACAGTAACAAAAGTCAAAATGAAAGTACGGTATGATGATGATGATGATGATGAGGTCCTGGTGATCTCGCGGTGCTTTAGTGTGAACACGGCCTGGTGTCTCTACACACTGAGAGGAGAATCATGTGGAGTCAAACGTCTGTTCCTGACCTGGTTGTGTCATTTTGATCTTGGACTTGTTTTCAGTATTTATGTTCACTTACATTCAGTAGACGTGGATGTTTGGGTTTATCTGCCAGCAGAAAATCCGCACCTTCCCCAGTGTGTGACTGATGGCACGACTCGTTAATAACCCAGTCGAAGGATCTCTCTAATGACCGAAACGTCCTTCAGTGAGTCGTTCGAGTTTTGCGCTTGCGGATCGCCACCGTTACACGACATCTGACCAGCATCCCTTTAACAGCACTGATCAGGTTCTCAGTTACATCAATGAACCACGGCGAACAAATTCAAGTCAAGTCAAGTCAATTTTATTTATATAGCGCTTTTAACAATTGACATTGTCGCAAAGCAGCTTTACACAATAAAAAGAAGTAAGTTTTTATGCAATGTGTGTGAATCAAGATAAGATTGGATTGTCCCTGATGAGCAAGCCGAGGGCCCAAAGCATCAAGGAAAAACTCCCTGAGATGGTAATAGGAAGAAACCTTGAGAGGAACCAGACTCAACAGGGAACCCATCCTCATCTGGGTGACAACGGATAGCAGAGACTGATCAGCATAATAATGTGTACTGGAAGTTCAGTGTAACAGGAGATGTGTTCAAATTAAAATTAAAAGGAGTCCAGTTTGAATCTGAGGCTCAGGTAGACAACTGTAGTCCCAGGTCCTCAGAGCATCAATCGAGGATAGGACAGTCTTAATGGAAACCATCCCCAGCCACCATACGAATCCAGTCAGACCACACGGGGCATCCATGCGACGAGATCTCCAACCAGATGCAGGACTCCAGGACGGGTTAGACGACTCCAGAAGGCAGAGGGGTCTGGATCACTGGCAACTCAGGAGCGAACATGTATAGCTCGACAGAGAGACAGAGAGAGGGAAAGAAGAGAGGGAGAGAGAAAGAGAAGAGAGCAGAAAAGGAGAGAACAGAAAATAAGGAGAGATGGCAGTTAGGTCTGGTCACAGTCAACATGTGTAAGGTGAATGTATATTAGTGCAGAGTGCAAGCAGGGACTCCGGCAGGACTAACTATAACAGCATAACTAAAAGGGAGAGCCAGAAGGAAACACAAACATGAGGGGGAACTGAGATGTAAAGCAACCGATCACCTCACCTCAAATGAACGACTCCCTCGAGTCACAAATGCTTCTTCCTGTTTATAGAGTTGAGGATTCACTCGGGCTGTTCAGAGGAGATTATTGTGTGTTTTGGATAAAAGCCTCCTGCATTGTAGAGAGAAATAAACATGAGGAGCGAGCGTGTGGAGCTGGAATGTGTGTACATGCGTAACCCAGAATATTAAGCCCCATCCGCTGTAGGTTCCCCTCGTGTCTCCGACAGCGCCGGCCCCTCGGGCGTGACCTCTGGGAGCGAGCATTTTCTCCTCCCAAGACATTTTCACTAAACTAAAGATGCAGTAAATGATCCACCTCGTCCATGTTAATAAAAATGCCTTTAACGCGACCGAAACCGGGTGGATTTATTATTTATATGGACCCCGATATTCCACCGATCCGTCGTGTACCGCGTCTCTGTCGGCACGGTCTGACCCGATGCGGCCCGAACGGGAAGAGACTGGTGCAGTGTAAACCATTTTTAAAAAAAAAAAAACCTGTTCAACCAGTAAACATAATCCATTCAAACCGCTGCTCTGATGGTTTCTGTCTTCCTGTAATAAACACATTCTGTTGGGCCACGTCGGGGCGACACTGACGAGTATCCTGACGAGTATCCTGACACTCCATGAGAGCGTCTCGCTTCCACCCGTGTAATTACTTTATTTATTACATTTGCTTTCACTCTCTCTGACTGAGGAAGAGGCAGTGATTGGCTCGCGGTTTCACGTTTAAACAATCCTAGACGAGACTGAATTCTAGGAACCAAATCAGGTGGGATTTAGTGGAAGAGATGGGAGGCCTGATCTGACCTTAGATTTGGGGGGAAAACACTTGTTTCAAGCTTTAATTTGTACCTACCTCAATAATAAGTCCTGAAATAAATACTGCAGATTGGTGGCGTAGCAATCCGTAAGGTCTTGAGTACGATTATTTGTACTTTTTAATAATATTGTCTATTTTTTGCTATTTTTATTCGCTCTTGTTTGATTGTAAATGGATTGGTGTCCGTGTAAGTGTAGCTACTGATGCGCTGTACAGTGTGAGCTAAGAAGAAATCAGCCTCACTTCCTTATCTTGTACGTATTCTTGTTGCGAACACCGGGGGCACTGTTGAGCCTGGTCCCACCGACGTTTGTGTTATACTAAGGAAAAATCAAGATTGACAAATCTGAACACAAAGACTCTAAAATGATCTGTGCGAGTATTTGAAGCGCCGCGCTTGTCGTACGTATTAACATCTTGTTTGTTTTTTTGGCACGGGTTCAGGGCTGTGTGTTGACAATCTGGGAAAGCATTCCCCTCTACAGTAGATTATTTGGTCCAGTTGTTTATAGAAGCGCTGCTTCAGGCCTGGACTTCAACCCCACACGCCGGCTGTTGCCCTCTTCCGCCGGACAAACGCTTTCTTCCCTCTCGACTCTCCACCCACATCAAGGCAGCAGAACAACAACAACAGCAGCAGCAGCAGCGGCTCTGACCTGCTCTGCTCCTTCCGGCGGTCTGCCACAATCAGGACGCACAGCAGCAGAGACAATAAACCACATGGACATGTCCCGTGTCTGATCGAACTGCAGAGCAAAAGAAACCGTTCTGTCGAACTGATAAAACTAATAACCAGGGTCAGGTGACCATCAGGGCTATAACCAGCGTGTCTGGAAATATAATAAAGGTGCCAGCTGCATGGTGCATACGTACATGCGCTATAACACGAGAGTGTTTGTGTTTGTATGTGTGTTTGTGTTTGCGTGTGTTATGACGGATGAACTGCCAAACTGTTGACTGTAAACAGCAGGCCGAAGGTGCGATCTGAAAGGGTGTGTGCAGACTCCTCTGTACTCCGGAGCCCAGATCAAAATCACAAGCAGTTGGAGAATGTTGTTCCAGGAAACCACATTTGTTTACAGTGTCGTTCCTGAAAGGCTCAGAGCCCCCTGCTGGCCGTTTGTAGGCCTGTACTGTGCGGCTGCAGAGAGAAGGAGGGAGAGATTAGTCTGGTCCAGGCTGCGTTGCATTGGCTTGTAATGTTTTTTTTTGTTTGTTTTTTTGTCTGTACTCGTAGAAATATAAAAATGTTTATTTATTTATTTAAAAAGATCATGAGAACTATTTCTCACTTTAGATGTAACAACTTAACTATTTGTTAAAAAGCTAAACGCTGTGGTCTGGAGATCACGATCGATTCCCAGGTGATGCTGCAGCGTGTGATATTCTTCTTGATTGATGTCATTGAAGCCAAATTTCAAATCTCTATGTGCTCAAGGTGCTCATGACGCGGTGGTGTAGCGGTTAGCACTACGGCCTTGCACCTCCAGGTTCTGGGTTTGATTCCCACCTTTAAGTCCGCGTGTCCAGTTTATGTTCTCCATGTTCTTGGTGGGTTTCCTCAGAGTACTCCGGTTTCCTCCCGCAGTCCAAAGACGTGCAGATTAAGCTAATTGGTGCTCCCAAATTGACGGTAGTGTGTGATTGACGATCAGACATTGTGCTGGACACCCTGACCCGAATCTGTCGCTCGATGTGCAGGCTGGAAAATGCAGTTGGTTTGAGAAAAAGCAAAGCCAAACTGTGTTGCAGCAGCAACTGCATAAGAAACACACCTGAGAAAATCAAAGTAAAAAAAAAAAAAAATCAGTGCTAATCTGAGCGATTATTGTGGGAATTAGCTGAAGCTAGCAGCTTTTGAGATACAAGTGAATAAATGTCCATGCTAAATGTCGTCCAGTCATACAGTGGGTTTTGTTACATCGTCTCTTTGTTTTTTCCGCAGTGTGCCGAACTCCTGTCCAGTGAGTCCTCGCGGTGCAGGATCCTCCGGCTACCGCTACGGACGCAACATAACCTCTGACCTGCAGTTGGCGGCCGAGTACGCGGCCAAAGCTGTATCTGAGCATCGCGCAGAGGTCTCGGACAGAGACAGCCCCAAGGTCAGCGATCACTCGCCGTCTTCACTGGGCAGAAGAAAGTGAAAGTGTCTTTAAAAGCTCATCCTTCATTTTGCACGTAAACGTGTCTCTCTAGATGTCATGACAGGACATGTCCAGAGTTGTCTTTTATATTAGATCACTCTTCCCAGGTTCACAGATGTGAATAAATCGTGTAAGTGGGAATTTGCAAGTAGTAAAAACGGCAGTTGGATAATATCAACGTGTCTTTTGTTCGCTTTGTCCGAGCTCATAAAAAGTCACTTTATTCTTTTCCTGGTTGCTGTTCTGCTGTAATGAATTTATGACTGAAACTGCAGACAGTGTTGAGTATCGGGAGCAACAAAGCAGTGATTAGTATGAATAATGTTGAGAGATTTAACCAACAATGAGGGTGAGTCAAAAATTATCCGCACTCCGGTTATATTACCTCTTCTGTCGGCCGCTCTGCCTCATCAGCGCTTTCCGTTCAAGGTTCCTGTCTCCCCGGTCACGTGCGTGTGTGTGTGTGTGCGCGTGCGCTACATCAGGTCATTTGTAACTATGGTGCAAACGAACATGTACCTTTTACCGAAAAGGTAGAAGAGTATAAACAGAAGTGTTTGGATAATCTAAGGAAGGTGAAAGTGTCTTAAAGAGAATCATGACTGGTGACGAGACACGGATTCATCACTACGAGCGCGAGAGATGTTTACAGTTTTCTGGGATTCTCAAGGGCCAGAAGTATTGGAACACGATCAGGAAAAAGGTTCAAGAGTTAACGGTGCCTCGTTACAGTGAGACGCTTATTGAAGAGCTGAAGACTAAAGGTCAGATTAAACACAGAGGAGCGCTATCTCGCGTGACGATGCACGTCCTCAGGTGTTAAAGCGTCCTCACTATAGTCCTGATCTCACCCCGTCTGACTTTCACCTGTTCGGTCCCCTGAAAGCAGAACTATGAGGAGGAAGATTCACTTCCGATGAACTGAAGACAGCACTGCATTCGTGGCTCGCAGCTCAAGTTAAAAACAGAATACACAAGCTTGTAGTCAGACGGACAAAGAGTGTTGAAAAGCCTGAAGATTGTTGTGCAAAAAGGTTCTAAAAGTGAATTAAATGAATGAAATTATTGAAGTAAAATCTACAGCCATAGTGCGGATAATTTTTGACTCACCCTCATGGACGTTACAGTGCGAGCAGCCATTTTTGATTTCTTGTCACTCTGTAAAGGAACTATTTAAAAAAAAAAATGACCCCAAACTGACACCTTGAAACTACACGTGGTGCATTTTTGGTGACTTTTCTGCTGCTTTTCCTGTTCAGGAACGTTCAGGTTCCACTGTGTTAATAAGCTGAGGATCTCAGCAGTGGTCAGGAAGTTGGAGTTTGTTAATGGGACTAGTTTAGATCAGATGGCCGACACGCTTCTCCACTTCTCCAGACGTATCTTTGTAGGAAATAAACCCTGTCCCGGACCTGCTGCTGAAATTTGATGAACAGTTCATTCAGGTTGGCTCTGATTGATTTACTGTGATTTTTTTTTTTTTTGGTGTCCCCTTTCACAGGACGAGTCCAAGCCTCCGTACTCTTACGCCCAGCTGATCGTGCAGGCCATCTCGTCGGCTCCGGACCGACAGCTGACACTAAGCGGCATCTACGCCCACATCACCAAGCATTACCCGTACTACAGGACCGCGGATAAGGGCTGGCAGGTCAGTTCGCCGAAACCGCCGCGCTCCTCCTTGTTCCGCGCGTGTATCCGGTGAGTCTCTAAACTCGCTCGATCTTCTGCAGAACTCCATCCGGCACAACCTGTCGCTGAACCGCTACTTCATCAAAGTGCCGCGCTCCCAGGAGGAGCCGGGTAAGGGTTCGTTCTGGCGGGTCGACCCATCGTCGGAGGCCAAGCTGGTGGAGCAGTCCTTCCGCAAGCGCCGTCAGAGGGGCGTGTCCTGCTTCCGGACGCCATTTGGGCCACTTTCTTCAAGGTGGAAATGCTCATGCTTTTGTTTAACCCTCCAACACACACGCACACACACACACACACACACACACACACACACACAATTACTAAAGCAGCTAGATTATGCTACTCCTACACCTAAATCTGATGCAAATCTTAACCTCAGCAACCAAAAGGAAACCTCATAGAGACTTGCCAGAGGCACAAACGGATCAGATATTCATATCGCGCACACGCACACACACACACACACACACACACACGTGCGCGCATGTGAACTCCCACACAGAGCATCTTGGTGTCAGAGGGCAGCTCTTCATTTTGTTCTCATTTCCTTTTCCTCTCTCTTCCTGCTGCTCTTATTTGCTTGGCAGAACAAAGTAAGTTATTTGTGTATGAGCTGATTATTGATTATTCCTACTTAAAGATCCTCAGTGTCGTGTCATGCAGCAGCTTCCAATCTACATCGTGCTGGTCACCTGCTGGTGTGAGAGTGTGCGTGTTGGTGTGTGTGTGTGTGCGTGCGAGTGTGTGTGAGCGTTTGTTCATGTGTCCTTTCCTTTCGTTCTTTCAGGAGCGCTCCGGCCTCGCCCACCCACTCCGGCCTGCTCTCTCCTCACTCCAGCGGCCTGCAGACCCCCGAGTGTCTGTCTCGAGAGGGCTCGCCCATTTCCCACGAGCACGAGTTCAGCACCAAGCTGGCGTCCGTGCCCGAGTTCAGATACTCTCAGAGCGCCCCAGGTGAGTCTCAGGCAAGCTCCGTGTTCTGTTCTGGAAGTTTCCTGGCTTTCTATAAGGTCGACTGTGTGTGTGTGTGAACGGCAGGCTCTCCGGTGAGCGCGCAGCCCGTCATCGTGGCCGTGCCTCCTCAGCCCTCGGCGGTGATGACGGCAAAGCCCGTGGCGTACATGCCCGCTTCGATCATCACCTCCCAGCAAGCCTCTGGTCAAGCCGTGCACGTGCTCCAGCAAGCTCCAGCCGTCACCATGGTGCGCGTTCTCAATCCCGCCTCCAGCTCCGCCAACGGATACGTCCTGGCTAACATCGGCTCCGCGTCGGTCGGGGAAAGTTCCGGAGAACACAGAGGTACGGCTTCACCCTGCCCTCAACACTTCCACTTTAAGGATCCTTAGCGGTTCGGTCGCTGAAGCGTTTCTCGTCTTTGTGTCTGTGTGAAGGTGCTGTGGAGGAGATGGCGGCCCCCGCGTCCATCCCCGCGGGCAGCCGAGTCATTCAGTCTGTCGGGAGCCACTTGAGTTCAGCCTCTAGGGGGCAGCATAGTTACACAGTGCTGCAGGCAACCTCCATGCCTCTGGGGCAGCACCAGCTCCCGGTCCAGACCATCACCCAGAACGGCAAACACACTCTGCCTACTGCTACCATCTCACCCAATGCTTACGGTAGATACATTTTACACCAAAGTCTGATGATGCATGTTGTAGTTTGTTTAATATAAATATTGAGAACAAAAAAATTTTATAATGTATATAT
>QMIH01000726.1:206946-227639 GCA_003987875.1 Clarias batrachus
TTTAGTCTTTTGTAAATAATAATAAACAAAACATTGTTACTGCTTTTGGCATGCTCACATAGTCACTCTGATTTTTGTCAGTTTTGATAAAAGGTAAATGATTCAGTGTAGAGCTGTGTGTGTCTGTATTGACGTTTGGGACTGTTAGGATAGACAGGTTACCTATTATGACTCCTCCATCCAAAAGCTAATGGAAAGCCTTCTCAGAAGAGTGGGGACTGTTATAACTGCAAAGTGGGGTCCAATCACGAAAAAAAAAACATAGACATCATCTGTCAGTACTAAGTAAGCCAGAATTGCAATGTTTATATGGTTTTTGCTGGAAACCCAAATACACGGGATATTCCTGTCTTGCATTGACTTTAAAGACTAAAGCTTCCTGTACCCAAGTGCTGACACACACGAGTTCAGCTCAACTACACACTGATGGATGTCAAGCCGCACCAGATCAAACTGTACCCTGTAGTCTGTCTGACTAAGCCCCGTGTTGCTCCTTGTTCTCTCCTCAGCTCTCACCAACCCTCTTCAGATCCTGGCAGCGCAGGCCTCCACCTCGCCCCCGGTGCTAGTGAACCGGCCCTCCGCTGGCGAACCACAGGATGCGGGTCTTCAGGAACCCGAGGCCAAGCGGCCCAAGACGGAGGATGACGGCATGGTGTCCGTCCCCCAGGCCGTCATCGTGGCCATGACCCCGGAGCCCAGTGACTGAGCGACTGACCGAGCGAGTGGAGGAAGATGATGATTTATTAAAGCAAGCTCCCAAAAAATAGCATTAGCACAACTTGCCTTTGTTATTGAGGGGAATTTGAGGTTGGAATTTTTTTTTTTTTCCTTTTTTGTCATGTTCTTTACTTTTACTAAGAACTTCAGTTATTTGTGGGGGAACGAGCCGTGAGCGAGCGTGCATAATAAGGCCAGGTAAGAGCTAAACGCATTAACTTTTTTAAGCCTTAAAAAAAAAAAAATAAGCAAAAGCTGAGATGGTTTTATAAGTGTGTTTCTTAAACGAGGGTGAGAACAGTCCCTTATAGCTATTAAAGACGTGAATGTACACACAAGTCACCATGCTGTCGTGTAGTTCCTCACAAGGTACAGTCAAAAGCAGTACTTGCTCTGGGTTGGGGCGGGACCAATAACATGACAACTAAGCAGCTACTTCTATATGGGAGCGCCGGCCTCTCGATATCGCAGCGTTGAGTATTAAGCTTATCGCAGGCTCGGTTCTCACGGGTGTCTCTCATCTCCAGGGGAACCTTGGATTTATTTATAATTCTGTGCTATAGGCATGAGTTAGAAACACCATATGTTAATTGGATTGTTAAAACTAAAATGTACAAAACACTTTCACAACAACAACAAAACGTCGGACCTTTCAAGGTATTGTTTTTCCAGCCTTGAACTCTCTAACATGCTATAAAGTATTTTTCTATGGTGGCCGATTACCGTGCATATTTAGATTTATTGTAAAGAGAAATGTCTGTTAGCCTGCAAACTTCAAGCTCAAAGAATTCAATGAATGTATGTAGCCTTTTTTCTTTTTTCTTTCTTTTTTTATCGTTCATGGCTCCCTCTCGTAAAGAAATTAGAATGTATAATGTTTAACAATGTTGAATGTTTTTCTCTAAAATTAAACTAATTTTGAAGTTAAAACCTTTCAGGTAATGTTGGGTTTAGTCCTACATTAGCCATCCTCCATGTGCTTTCCATTACATTTTTGGCTAAGAATTGCATCACCTAATTAAATGTCTGTTGAACAATAATTAAGCCACAAACAAATGACAAATGCTGGAACGTTTCATTATTACCGGGGGCTTCTGAAAACCAAATATGTTTATTTCTATTTCTAAAGACCCAGCCATGTAAAAATGCAATGACTCATTTTCATCATGAGAGAGGCTGTTTCTCTACAGTCCGCCTTCCCATGACTCACTTAATGAATGTTGAACACTTTTCTAAATGGTCTAAAAACTTTACTATTTTTTAAGCATTTAATTTTGTAAGACACTTTTTTTTTTAACTAATAGATTAGAAATACAGTGTTGGACAATCGCTAACATGGTGGTGTTACTTTTCACTATACAAAGATGCACTGTCTGGCCAAGAAAAAACATTGTGGTTTATGAAGCGTCAAATTATCAGCCGACATCCAGCAAAGATTTTAAATGATGAACTGGCACATTATTAAAACCTGGAAGGATGTCGCTTTAGGGAAGAAATCATGAATGGAGATCACTTAAACACCTGGTGAAGCTGCATTGGAGAAAAAAAAAAGAATAATAATGAACAGTATACGTTAGAGCTATGTTTAACAGTGAAAGTCAGAGCATTTCCACACACACACAATGGACTGGGACGAGACATCCGTGTGTCCATAGGAAAACCACTTGTTAATGAGACTCATCTGTTAAAAAAAAAAAAAAAAAAAAAGCTTGGAAAAGAGCTGTCCTCAGAGCATGCAGAATTTTTTTGGCACATTAACTGTGCACGACATTGCACATCCATAATAAAAAAATAATAATTTATATTTTTTTTGGCCAGACAGTGTATATAAAGAAAGCATTAGAAACAACTCCTGAGAAAACACCCTAAATGACCAAATGCATATCCGTATGATCCTAGTGCCTTGAGCTCTGTAGCAAAGAAAGTGCTTCAAACTCTATTACCTGCTGCTTGGAAGTTAAAACACTGAAGCTTTTTCACTCTTCAGGGTTAGAATGACACGACTGTCGGAATAGGCCTAATTAGAAACATGGTCCGAGTTAAGTTCATGTGTTGTGGATAAAAAAAATAATAATAATAAAACATATTTCTTATAATACATATAATAGTGAAATTATCAGTTTAATAATAAAGAATAATACAAATAAAAAATATGCTGGATGTCATCAGGGCATCTGCATCACGGGGGAGAGAACCAGGAGGGAGAATAGTCAGGAAATATTTTTTTTTATATGTACTGAATGCCTTTTTTATTTTTCTCTCTATCGATAGATCTCCTCCAGTAGAAAAGAGACATGCAATTGAATCAATGAAACACACTTTAAATTTCCTTGGAATAAGCATTAACAGCAGTAAGCCTTTTAGGCTTTTAAACCCCTCCGTAATGCTTAAGCACTTGGACGTGAAGTTTCTTTTCTCCTTCCAAACCCACCGAATTAACCTTTTTCCTGCCTATCAGCCGTTTTGTGTATCTTTTTAACAAAGTGTCTCTATCAATAATTATAGAAAAGTATTTTCGTCAGCTGATCACAATGTATTTGATTTGTGTGCTTTTGGTGTTTTATGCATATTTGCTTATGCAAGTGTTTATACACTAAACATTTTATAATTTAAACAAAAAAATTGTAAGTCTAATAAACTGATGCACGTTCTCTTTTTACTTTTATTAGTTGCTAAGACCGTCACAGAGCCACGTTAGTCATTGTTCGAAAGTCGCTAAGATCCTGTCATTTGCTCAGTAGGATTTATGAGTTTTTCATGCAACCTGACAGAAGAAGAGTAGACTTGGCTTTCTTTGTTATTTCTCAAATGTTCTAAGCAAAATTCAGCAGCTAAAACCTGGCTCCATCAGCATCATGATTAGGTTTCTTTTCAAGTTTACTAACCGAGTGTGTTATAACTGTGTATGTTTAAGTCGGTGTGTTCATATAGGGCTGTTTTTTCAAACCTTTTGTCTCAATTTCTTATAAAGTCACAGAGAATCCTCATCTGGACCGCAAAATGTTCAACTATTGACAATCCCATAATAGATTTCAGAAATGAACTATTTTTTTATATCTCTGTCCTGTCCTTTCTTTAGAACTGTTTCACTCATGGATAAAAAAAACAACAATGTGTACCTGGTATCTCATTCTGTATATCTTAATTAGTTTGCTTTTCAGATTCCACCTGATTAAATGAAAGCAGTTTTATTATAATAATGCATTTATCTTTGCACATGTGCAACTCTGTCTGTCTGTCCATCCACCTGTCCTCTTTTCTGCCTTGTGGAATGCTCTATAGCAAATGCTGAAATGTGACCACAGCCTATTAAAAGGTTTGAGATCTCCAAGGCATCCTGTTTTCTTGATTTTTTTTTTTATTTATACACTCATACAATGAATGTTTTCCAGCACCAAGTTCGCTTGAGTGAAAAAGGGGTAGGAGACTTTGGGCATAAGGTGGGATACACCCTAGATAGGGTGCCAGGCTATCACAGGGCATGGACACACACAAAATCAATCACTACTGCCGATGTCTTTGGACTGTGGGAGGAAACTAGAGTTCCTGGAGGAAACCTACCAAGCACGGGGAGAACATGCAAACTTCACACACACACAGACCCTGAGATGGGAATCGACCCCTCAATCCTGGAGGTGCAAAATGCCGTCTCAGCTAATGAGCAGCCTTTTCTAAATAAAGTGGGTGAGACGGAGAAGGGAAAACACTCAACCTCGTAGGACAGGGTGTCCTCCAGGACTGAAGTTGAGAAACACAGATCTGCTGCTAACATCTTGATGCCAGATACAGCACACCCCATTCAAAGGTCTTATGGGGTCTAGGTCTACACATTTTGCCTACATTCAAGAACTTTGGTTAAGGTTCATATCGAACTTCACTCACTCATAGCCTATACCGCTTTATCCTGCATGCAGGACCGTGAGGGGGCCTGGAGTCTATCCCAGGCCATCCTTTTTAGAGCACTAAGTGAGGTACATGCTGGATGGGGTGCCAATCTATCACAGGGCACACTCGCACTACAGGCAATTTGGGCATGCCAATTCGCCTAATCTGCATAACTTTGGACTGTGGGAGGAAACCGGAATACCCAGAGGAAACCCACCAAGCACAGGGACAACGTGCCTGAAACAGAACACTACGGATATAGGCACCAAGGTGGACTCGAACCCTGACCCTGTAGGTGAGAGGCCATAGGGTCACAGTGCTAAGCGCTACGCCACCGTGCCTTCTCGTATCAGGCTTCAGAATCAAGAATTTGAATGTGGCATGGGCGTTGGTACCAAATGTGTTTTGAGTATTTGAGTAAACTCCAAATGTCCTGGTAAGTTCTCACACAACATCTTTATAGGGTTTGCTCTAGTTTATTATACAGTATACAGAACTGTAGAAGCTAAATTAGAGCTTTGTACCTTTAAGAGCTCCGCGGCACGTGATATCCTCACGTGCTCATTTGAAGCGACCAATGAGAGGAGTTTTCTGTGTCACATGACTACCTCCAACACGGAAGTAGCTGTCATGTGTCGTGTGGTGCAAAACAAATGACTTTTAACTGTATAATCAGTTTTCAGCTGCAGTGTGATTCTACTGCTTTTTGCACTAAAGCCTCTCGGATGTGTTTGTGTGTGTGTGAGTCAGTATGTACGCTTCAGGGACGGAGAGTTTGATCAAACAGGCGAGGTATCATCATATGTCTAGCTGCTGTAAATGTCATGTTTGTTATTACAGACTTTATTAGTTATATTTGGTCACAGTGTCGTTATAGGGTGTATAGACTGTGTGCTTATAGACACTCTTGATGTATGTGATATTGTTTATTGCTGGATTGCTTATCTAATTATTGCACCTCTTATCAAAGTGAGACAAAGCTGATAGATGTACCTGGTATCTCTCTCTCTCCTTACATCAGATTGGAGACACTAAATGAATGTCTGTCTGTTTAGAGAAGTAGTTCTGATCATATCCATGGCTGTATTGTGTCGTACATTGTAGAGAAATACAGGAAGAAGAGCTGCAGAAGTTTTATGGCCGTGTGTGTAAACAGCTTCATTCTGGTAAAGAAGCTGGAGGAGAGGTGATCGATTCCCTACAGAGGCTCCACTTGATTGTCTCCGCTACAAAATATGCCAGAACGTAAGTTTATTTAGGTTTCTGACTCCCAGTGTTTATGACGATCTGTCCCAGCAACACGTACACAGACACACTGCAGCAATGCATGGAAGAAAACATCCATATGCACTAAAAATAAGGAGGAAAAAAAACAATATTGTGTGGCGAATTATTCTGGAGTCAGTGTGGAGTCGCCACACTGACTCCAGAATTTTTTATTTTTTTTTAATGTCTTTTTGCTTTTGAGATGGTAAAATGGTGCCCCATTCCTGTATGGCCCACTCTATTAACTATTCACACATTGGTAGTCAACACAGTATCCTGTGTTTTATACGAGAATATTATTATTGAAGTTTGATCCAATCGAAGTTGGTAACTCTGGGAGATTATTGATAAAGCTCTGTGTGGTATTTGATGTGAATGTACGTTTAAGGCGGTAGCGCGGTGCTGTGCGTACATTATTACCATGACACGCTTTAATCGAGACAAGATCGTGATCTGAGAGAACTTCAGACTGTGGAATTGTGAATACATTTCTTATACTTAATCTGAAGGATAATATTAAATCTAAAGTGTGACCTGCTTTATGAGTGGGTCCTACTACACACTGATTTACTCCTACTGAGTCCAGTATGGACAGGAATGCTGTTCTCAGAGGGTCTTCTGGATTCTCAAAATGAATATTAAAGTCTCCAGCAATTAACGCTTTGTCTACAGAAACAACAAGATTTGAGAGGAAATCTGCAAATTCACAGAGAAATTCAGACCCTGTGTGGTCCTGTGGGTCTGTAAATGATGATTACTGGGATCAAATGAGCTGACTTCATATTTGTAGCTACACTTGTTATGTTCCTATAGAGAACTTCAAATGCATTAAATTTGTGTCCATGTTTTTGTACGATAGTCAGATTATCATTGTAAATAACTGCGACGCCTCCTCCTCTACCAGTTAGCCGAGGCTAGCGGATATTTTCTGTAAGATTAACACTTTCTTGCTGAATGGTTATTGTTTCCAACAATGTTTGGAAATTAGATTTTCTTTTGTACTTATCTATAATGTATAATGAAGTTATACAATAAATACGTATGACAAAGTTATAAATGGATACAAAAGGAGATCAGTGTAACAGAACATCAGCTTGACTTTATGTTGAAATTTGTGGGTTTTACACAGTGGAATGGTAGGGTAATAATTAAAGTGCTGATATTTTAAACATGGAATACTTGTGTCCTAGGCTTCCTCCAGACCTGGTCAAGAAGCTCCAGATGCTTCTGCGCTCTCCATCCTGCCTGGAGCAGCTCCAGGTCCTGTCCTCAGCCATCCTCAAACAGAGCCTGCCTCTCAGTGTGCACAGTCTCTCCACAGACCTGAGCCAGGACAGCAGGGCGCTCAGCTATCTAGCCAGTGTAGTGCTCACTCAGGTAATTCCCCTTCACTCTTCACACACCTCATCTGTTTTAAAGCACAATCTCCTGAATCAGCGCCTCTTTTTCCTTCAGGCTGGAAGCAAGGATGATCTACTTCCTCTCTGTCAGTTTTTACTGAAGACTCTGGAGTCGAGACAGCCTGAGACTCATGTCCCCAAACACACGCTTCCTATTCTCTTGAAAGTGTTCAGCTTCTCTAGAGATATTCTTAATGAAGGTGAGACCTAGTTTTATAATAAGCATCTGATTTGAAGTCAAGCAGTTGCTTTAATATGGAAAGATAAATGATGGTCCTATGATGATGTGTTGAACACAGATCAGGTGAACCTGGTGAGTCGGAAGCTGGCGGACTGGCTCCGATATGCCAGCATTCACCAGGGAGTCTCCATGTCCTCTGGCGGGTTTTTCACCAGTCCCAGATCACGACAGGTAAAGCATGAACCTGAACGGAATGGAGATATGACGTTGATGTTAATGTTGTTGTAAATGACTTCACTCTACACTGTTTGTGGGAATTAAAGGCATCATGAATCCTTCATTGTTGCTTACAGTAACAAGCTACTAATCAGACATGGAAACTTTTCTTTGATTTTGTCTTAATCTTTTAAAAAAAGTTTAATGTGCAATATATTTTGACCGGACACTTTATTAGGAACACCTGTACCTGTAAATCAGCCAGTCATGTGGCAGAAATGGTGTGCGTGAAATCATCTAGATGATTCACATGCAGAGCTTGTACGCGTCAAACATCAGAATTTGTGCACCCTGTGACTTTGACCATGGCACTGATGTTTATTTGAACTGGGCTGGATTGAGTGTTTCGATAAAAGGGATAGTCACACGTAGCATGTGAAAATTTGTATGTTACAGAGAGTGGTGCAAAAACCGTAAACAATATCCAGTGAGTAGACTGTACATATAAGGTGTGTTCAAATCAAACCAGGACTTTTGATTGTACAGAATAACAGAACACAGTTCTGAGGGTAGAAATTCCCTTTATTTCTCTATATAGTCTCCTGCTACACTAATGCACTTATCCCAGTGTGTCACTAGCGTTTTCACAATTTGTTTTTATAAAACAAATTTGTCTGCTTTGAACGCTGCGTAACGTTTCCTCCAGCCAGCACTAATGACTGAAGTGGACGGAGCAGTGGCAGGAGATTTCTTCACTGTGCTGTGCGTGGGCCAGAGCTACACCGAAGACCAGTGGATGAACATGTACACTTTTTCCATGCTCAAGAGCTGGCTGCTTACGTATGACACAGAAGGAACCTCGAATACAGATTCAGGTAACGAGATTAATAAGAAAATGCGCTATGTGAAAATCTTCTTTTTTTTTGTCATTGTAATTTTATTCATTGCAGAATGATTACGCATCCTGGGGTTGATTTTTCTACGTTTGTGCTTAATATCATCCCAACATGAATTTCCTGTTTCCGTTATGACGTGCAAAAATAATTTAGGATTGGATGTTTACTTTTGCTAGCTCAGCTAAACCGAGCACACGTCGTTCAGATGAATCCAGGTCAAGGTAAGGAGCAAGTAGCGGGTTTGATTTAGGTTCCGCTTATAACAATAACCTCAATTAATTTTGGTGTGCCCAACCCCGGTCCATCACAATCAGGGCTATTCATAAAAACGCTAAATCCAGCTACAAATTTTTAGCTCCAATTAACCTCAACTGACTGATTCGTTTCCAGGACCAGGTTTGGGCCTCCAGATTAATTGTTTTGCTAACACTAAATCAGTAATTATGCACCATGATTATTGAATTAACAGCTGGACATCCTTTCTATTTAATCTGGTGACCTTTACCTCAAATTAACAATTGTCCTCGTCTCTTTATCTGACACTTTCATTCATTTATTCATCTTTAGTTACCATTGTAGCCTGGTTAAGGTAAAAAAATAAATAAATAAACTTTCTTTTTTTTACATCATGTTGACTCATTACCTCAAAGTGAGTATTTCCCTAAAATTGATTCTTAACTCAAAATCATCTCTGAAACATTATTTACCTCAAAATTTTGGTACCTTTTACCTCAAAATTTACCTCAAAATTATCCATAAAATTGCTTCTTTACTTCAGTCAAATAGTTTAGCTCATGTTGAAACATCACCTCAGATCGAAGCCCTACTTCATATTGACTCGAGTTTGATGATCGATTTGATGAAATCGATTCTTTACTTTAGATCAACTTTTTACCTCAAAATTATTCTTACCCTAGAAGTGATTCTTTCTAATAAAAAAACACACCTTTTAACCTCAAAATTTACCTCAGATTGACCCTGTACCTCAAATCGATTCTTTACCTCAGATTGACTCTCCACATCAAAGTGGCTCATTCCCTAAAAATAGCTCTTCGCCTCGGATTGACTTTTCACCTTAAACTGACTCTGTACCTCAAGTTGATCATTTACCTCAGAATGATTCTTTAACTCAGATTGACTCGATCTCAGAATGATTGTTTTCCTAAAATTGTGTCTTTAACTCAAACTCTTTACCTCAGAGCGATTCATTTTCTACAATCACCTCTGTACCTCTTGATTTTTCACCTCAAAATGACTTTTTCCCTCATTACCTCATGACCTCATTACCTCAGACTGACTCTGTACCTTAACTCGATTATTTACCTCAAAATGATTCTTTCCCTAAAATTTCAGCTTTAACACTAACTGCCGTTTACATTAAATTGACTTTTTACCCAAAATGATCTCTTCATCTCGTACTGATTCTTTGCCTCATATGTGATTTTTGTCATTTTAGTTGCATTCTTTTAAGAAATGATCCACCTGAGGATTGTTCCAGTCATGTTTATGTCTTGGATTATAATCATGAGGCGTTCCGTGTGTGTTGTGATTAGAAGGTGATGTCTTGTCCTGTTTTCTAGATGACCGGTCGGAGTTGGACAGTTCGGTGATGTCCATGGTCTCTGCGACCTCCTCGTCTAGTCGAATGCTCCCCCCGAAAGAGCGTCTGAGGGAGAAAGCCTTCGAGTACTGCCATCGGGTTATCGAACAGAGCGACCGGAGTGAGTTCATCACCGAGAGCCTGTCTGGTTTTACCTGGTTTTTGTCAAACTACTTTAACGATGATTCTATCTTTCATTTCAGAGGCTGCAAAGAAAGCAGATGCAGAGCTACAGAAAGCGGTATTTTATTTAATTTCAGCCTGTGCATAGAAAATGAACTAAATGAATTTGGTTCATAAAATTATTCCTTTTTTTTTTTAATTGTCCAGTGCATGGTGGAGTCCGTGTCCATAATGGACATCATTTGCAGTGAGGATCCTTCCTATGTGTACCGTGGCTTTCCCTGTATTAAAGCGCTGTACGGCAGGCTGAGTGCAGAACTGGCTTTTGCTCGAGTCCTTCTGCCCATCGCTCAGTTCTACCTCAACCACAGTGAGTGTCCTGCTGCCTGCAAGCAAACCTCTCCTTCACCCAAAAAAGCTTTGACAAATAGTCTGATCAAGATGAGCAATACAGTCTTCTTTTAAGCTATACAACTGAAATTCACAGGGTTGCATCATTTCTATTTATCACTCAAAAATGTGATAGAAGTATAGTATAGCAAGTCTCGTTGTGTTAAAATAGATTATGTTTTAGATTTGAATCTCTCTATCCAGGTGAAATGGCTGCTGTGGAATCAGAGGCCGTCTTCTGCCAACTCTTCAGCCGCTTCCCAGCCGAGCTCTTCAACGAGCCCATGATGGCCTACGAGTTTGTCCGTTTCTGTCTGCACAATGTCAGCGTGCTGCAGGACAAAGTGCCCATGTACAGGCACAGCTTCCCCAACCTGCTCAAGGTGACCTTTCCTTTCCCCTACACCAAGTTCAAAAGACTCAACGTTAACAGTGGATCGATGGAGTGATCTGATTTGCCTTACTCCTGTTCTTACCTAATAGTTTCTGGCATGGAACAGTCCGGGGCTGATCTCTGAGTTCATGGAGCTGCTGCCTTCTTTTTTGTCTCCGGAAACGGCGATTGAGTTACTGCACACGCTGCTGGATCTTCCCTGTCTGGCCGCAGCCCTGGACCTTCAGCACAGGTTCGCAAGATTTGGAACTTGTACCTAATTATTTTTATCTGGTTATAATTATGGTATAAAGTCATAGCCAGTTTCAGATTTCACTCTGTTCTCGACTCTGATCTCCATATCTGACTTGTAAGGGTTTAGAATGAAAAGCAAAATCAGTAGATCTAGAGTCCTCAGTTTGGTTCACTGTGTATGTAATGTGACGACAAATTACAGTTATTTTATTATATTTATTAAATCACAGCTAATATTTTTAATCTAGTGTAACTTCTATTACCAGGAATAATGTTAATAGTCCATACACATCAGTTGCTCTCACTTATGAATGAAACCCTCTTGTTTTTTATTTAAATCACCGTAGTGTCAGTGTTTCAGATTTGGTATTATGAATGAGCGTAATTATTCTAATTAATGAAATGCAGTTGAGCGATGGAGGTGTGGGTTCGATTCCCAGCTCTGTGTGCATGGAGTTTGCATGTTCTCCCTGTGCTTGATGGGTTTCCTCCAGGTACTCCAGTTTCCTCCCACAGTCCAAAGACTGATTGGCGTTCCTAAATGGCCCGTAGTGTGTGAATGGGTGTGTTTAGTATATATGTGTGTGTGTGTGCCCTGCGATGGATTGCCACCCTGTCCAAGGTGTACCCTGCCTCGTGCCCGAAGTCTCTCCGTGACCCTCTGATAAAGTGGTATAGATGATGATGATGAGTGAGTGAGTGAGTGGAGTGATGGTATGATGTCATGGATATTACTGTGACCTCACATCTCCAGGGTTAGAGGTGTTGAGTCCTGCCTTCGGGTAGGTGTGTGTCTGTGTGTGCACGGAGTTTGCATGTTAAATGTGCTTGGTGGGTTTCCTCCCATTGTCCAAAGACACACAGATTAGTGTAATTGCATTTTCAAATTCCTCATAGTGTATGTGACCAGGGAAACTGCTATAGAGAGTGAATGAGTAAGTGAGTGAATGACATAAAGTTTAACAACATTAACATGTTTTAAAATCTGTAGCAATTAATTCACAAAATTCTGTAAAATTTGATTCGTTTTTTGGTCATGTCATCCAAGTAATTTGATTCATTGATCAAATGAGTCATTGTGTATTTCTTAAAAAACAATATAATCTAAGTGCTTAATTAAACAGTCATTGTGTTTAAGATCAGTGAAGCTATCCAAAGCTTCCGGATTTCTTCCTCTTCACTCTCCTTATAGCAATCATTTGTAGATGACATTTTGCAGACAGTGCAGGAGTAATCCAGAAGCAGGACGGAGACGCACTGGATTAAGAGATTTCGTGCTTTTTAATCTCTGAGTGTGATGAATCTCACTGCAGGTCAGCGTGGTATCAGGCCACAGATCGCGCTGCATGGGATCAGCAGGGTTCGAAGATCGCAGCGTCACTGGATGCCTTCCGACAGCCGTCTTACAGAGGTCTGTTCCTGTACATCCTCAGACCTGAGGCAGGAACCGGGGACACCATTGACAGGTGATTGTTACTTAATGAAGGAATTTATTGGAAAATAGTGATTCAAATGCAACACCTGTTGAAATGTAAGGAGTGAATGATTGTGTGAAAGTTGTGTATATGAAGCAGTTAAATGCTTGGTGCTTTGTGCTGCTCCTCAGGTTGAGTATGCTTCACAATGCTCTGGAGGGAATGGCGGAGAGTCCTCGTGTCCTGTGCTGTGCTCAGATCGTCCCTGTGCTTCTACACGTCTACTTCAACACAATCACACAGGTAATGTCCACACGGATTCATATTTAATATTAGGATTTATATTTAATTCAACACTATGGCCGTACTCCTACTGTCCTCTGTGGTAGGTTGTTTTGTTCTTGCTCTGTATCAAGCAAAAAAACAACTAAGGAGGTTGCTGAAATGACTGGAAGTAGATTAAGGACTTCATTAAACATTATTAAACTTTATTAAACTATACATTATTAAAACCTGGATAAATAGAGCTGAAAAAAAAAATCAAAACTCTTGATACATCATTAAAAAAACAGCAGTAAAAATCAGAGCTTTGTTTAGTATTGGAAGTGAAAGCATTTCTACACACACATAAGGACTCACAAAATTGGGACTAAACAGCTGTGTGTCCATAAGAAAACCACTTGTTAGTGAGACTCATCAGAAAAAAGTCTTCAGTTCGTTAGTGATCATAAAGACTGGACTTTGGAGTGATGGACAAAGGTCATGTGACCTGATGAGTCCAGACTGAGTCTATTCCAGAGTGATGGGCGTGTCAGGGTGAGAAGGGAAGCGCTGTAATGAAGCGATGCTCCCATCATGCATAGTGTCCACTGTACAAGCCTCTGGAGACAGTGTTATGATCTGGGGTCGCTTCAGTCGCTCAGGTCGAGACTCAGCAACGTCATGTGGAGATAAAATGAAGTCACATGACCACCTGAGTGTACTGAATCACCAGTACTGAGAGTGTAAAAGAGCGGTCCTGGAGGAATGAGGAACCAGACACCACGGTGTAGACTCGAATCACAGTTGAAAGCAGTTGAATTAAATATTTAATATGTGACTTTTTTGGCCGAGTGTAGAGGCAAGCTCATCATGAACCAGGAAAATCATTACAGTAATTTAATTCAATTCAGTTTTATTTATATAGTGCTTTGAACAACTGACATTGTCGCAAAGCAGCTTCACACAATCAGAATAATTAAGTTTGTATGAAATGTGTACATGTGAAAAGTAGACAGTTCTATCATTTGAATCAATCTCCTCCACTGATTAAAAATATTATGGCAGATGAACTAGAATTTTGTTTTTATGTGATTATGTGACATTAAAAAATCCCTATCAGAGTTTCTGTAGGAAGCACGCTGGTGTCAGTCCAGGTCTCAGGATCAGCACTGAGGAACGCTGGACCGTTTAACTGTTCCTGAGATGTACTGTGTAAGCATTCACAAGGGTTGATATCCAGGCTCAGGTCTGCTGTGTGTGCAGATGGCTGATGGGAAGATGATGAACCAGCTGCTGCAGGTCCTGCTGGAAAGAAGCAGCCTGTTGTATAAGATCAAGAAGTTCAGCACTGAAGTGCAGAGGTCAGTCGCTCCTCATACCTCCAGCATCTGTGCTCCAGTGGATGTACACAGACATCTCTGAATACACTGTACTGAAAGCTTTGTGCCTGATTCCGGATTATATTCTGTAGAGTGTTCAGTACACACCTGCAGACCCTGTGCAAGCTGCACCCGGCGCTCATCGTCGACCAGTACAAGGAGCTGCTGGAGTTTACCAGCACCACCACCAACATCTACACCAAGGAGGACTTCTACACGCATGTGGTGAGGGAGAAGAGAAGAATCTTTCTGTATAAATGTAATATATTACTTTGTCAGGCCAAACAACCGTGTGTGTGTGTGTGTGTGTGTGTGTGTGTGTGTGTGTGTGTGTGTGTTGTAGGTATGGGTGATCGGGGAGTATTTGTCACTTTCCTATGACCCTCGCTGTACTGTGGAGCTCATAACCTCCTTTTTTGAGGGGCTCGAGGCGGTCTTGTTCGAGATCACGCAGGTCCGCCAGTCTGCCAGCCCCCCGCAATACTCGCCACGACTGCTCACCGTGCTCATGACGGCATTGGCAAAGCTGGCATCCCGCAGTCAGGACCTCATCCCTCGGTACATCTCTCTTCACCAATGCTTACTTACAATGTGTGATCGTGTTATTGAAGGGTTCAGTTGCAAAAACGGATATCATAAATTGTTCATATTATTATTATTATTATTATTATTATTATTATTATTATTATGCACCCCAGGAAATATCAATCAAATTGCAATGGAGTTGTTTGGATTGAGTAAAAAAAAAAAGAACTCATAATTTTTATATCTATTCATGTAATAAAACTGAAACGTGGGCGACTGGGCATGTCTGTACATTGAAGATATTTGTGGGGGAAAAAATAATTTGGGGGAACGTGAGAGGAGTAACAGAGCAAGATGGTTTTTGGAATTTTTGCCTGTCTGTCTGTCTGTTTGTGCACGCATCGCATAAAAGCTACTGAACGAATTTTAATGGGGTTTTTTAATTTGTATCTGGCCGAGCTTGAGGTAACATATCGGCTTTGTTTCATCGCGATCGCAGGACCGACTGCAATACGGATCACATTATTATTGTGCACATTAATGCACTCGTTATGATTCCTTCTCATGTCTATTGTAACAGCTCATTTACAGATACGTCTATAATACAAGGCTCATAATACAGCTTTTAAAAATCTGTTGTTATCCTAACATTTTTTTTGCGATAGCGTATAGGAGAGGTTTGTTTAGCATTCATACAGGAGAAGGAGTCTCTAGTACGAGTGCTTTGTAAGACTCGCAGGTAAAGCTGTTCTTTTAGTGTTTTCCTCTACTGTAAAGTCCGTGTTTTGTGGTTTCTTAACAAGAAGTTATTTTGTCTTATAAACCCATAGTATGAGAGAGAAGTTTGAAAGAAATGGTTAGGGTGTAGGCTAGGTGGCATTTCCAAATTGCCTGTAACGTGCGAGTGAGTGTGGAATAGCTTGGGACCCTGTCCAGGGTGTACCCCATCTAGTGTCCTGTGTCCCCTGGGATCGGCTCCAGGCCTCCTGTGACCCTGAACAGGATAAATGGGAAGAAGGTTATAGTTGTGAAGACAACTATGTCATTGTGTTTATTATGTTCTAAGTGAATAACTAACACTACAGTATGGAGCGTATACACACGTGGGAATGCGTTTGAAAGTATCTGACGTGTCTTTCTGTCTGTTCAGGGCATCACTTTTTCTATCTAAGATGCGCTCGTTCGCACACAGTGGACACGTGGCGTCGCGCTTCACCGAGGAGGACAGCGAAGAGATCATCACACGCGCCCATGAGCTCATCAACCTTCTCAAGCTGCCTAACGTAGCCCAGTTCGTGCTAACGCCGTCCACCCAGGGGGACTGTCCCCGCTGGCACCGAGACACCAACGCCGCCCTGCCGCAGCGCATGAGGGCCATCAGCAGCCTGCTGCAGTCTCAGTCCAGCTTCCTGCCTGCTTAGAAACACTCAATCACACCGCCTTCTGGATGTTTCATTATTATTTTATTTCAGCCACGGAACCATAAAAACCTCACATTAAACATTGGTGTTAATAAATAACTGGTGTGTTTGTATTGTTGAAAGCTAGTGAAGCTTTTAAAGTGTTAAACAGATCGAGTGGAATTTTTACACTTCAGTGCACTTATCTGATGCAAATTTGTTTGTTGTGTAACAGCTGAAACTCCCACACACACACACACACACACACACACACACACACGCGCGCGCGCGTGCGCTCTCCAGTGAGAGGTCAACACGAGCACATTTGACACAGAAAAAAGTTTCTTTTGTTCAGTATTGCGGTACTTGAGATGCAAGAAAATAAATTCTTATTTTTTTATCTATTCAAAGCAACAGTGTTTCTGTTATCATATGAGAAAATCAGTCGAAGTAAAGACAAATAATCCATTCATATAAAGACTATGAACATGAAGTTCTTTATAAGTCAGATCTTTGATAGCTTTAAAAACACTTCACGATAAACGTGTCATACGGCAGTGACGTTACGCTCTAACGGCTGGTTTGTCGATCATAGCAGAACAAAGGTTGAATCATTTCTCTAAAAATGCCGCGATTAAAAAAAATACATGAATATGCATCAGCCTCCGCAAGTGAACACCTGATATTTATCAGCCACAAGTGCTTTATTGTCTTCCATCATTTAATCATCGTATAATTCTGCAGCAGATAAATCAAAGTGTCCGTGAGGATTCAGACGCAAACACTATACAGTACACACAGTCCAGAGCATCTTCCTCGTACAAGACAAACACGTGCCGAGTTCAAATACTGCGATAAATGCAGCAGGAACAATAGTGAAGCACAACAGAAATGGAATTGTGCTTTCAATAAATTAACGAGAATCATACAAACACATGTAGAATAACTAACACGTTCTCAAACCCCAAATATACACCAACATTAACGTTGATTATAGAAGTTGGAAACCAGAAACTGAAGGCTCAGCCATGGCCACAGGGACTGAAACGCCCGTCTGTCTGGTCCAGTCTCACAGAAATGCCAACGCGGCACAAATCAATGAAGTAAAAATGCATGCTGGCTGTGACAGAAGAGCACCAGAACTCCCAGTGAACCACAGCGCACACGCCCAGCAGCCAAAGAGCCCATGAGATGCACCAGACAAACTCATCGACAGGGCCACCCCACAAGCCCTCCGGAGCCACAAGTCTTGATGGGCCAGTGCCACCCCGCTGGCACAGGTGGAACCTACACCATGTTGGGCACGATGTTTTGTTTATAATGCGATGACTGATCAGTAGATGTGAACTTCCTGGAAAATGAAAAAAGTCTGAATATTCTCCGTTTGTTCTCTATGCATAGGGTTCTTCGGTTCTTCAGTAGAGCACGTGTGTGTTGAGAACATCGGTGTGCAGGTATTATTGAATTCAGTAAACTCTGAATTATCCATTTACGCACGTAGAGCCTCCTGGTCCAGGCAGAGTGTGTGTGTGTGTGTGTGTGTGTGTGTGTGTGGTGTTCATCAGCAGCTCCGTGTGTCACCTGGCGCTTCTAATGTGGCTGCTTCCTGTCGCATAAAGATACTTCCAGATGGCGTAATAGTGGATCGCGGCTCCTACAGCCACGAAGACGTGCCAGATGGCGTGAGCGAAAGGTACAAGGCCGTCGCTCTTGAAGAAAACCACACCCATGCAGTAAAAGACTCCACCCATCGAGAGCTCCAACACGCCCTCTCTGTTCGGCTGGGAACAACACAGACAGACAGACTCGTCACTGCAATACAATCAGGCTTTAATGCAAATAAGACGCATCACATAAGCACATGAACTGTTATTTTAATTACATGCATCTTTTATATGACATGATGCAGCATGACGGCGTGTGTGTATTTTTGGACATAAAGTGAAGTTTGTAAAGTGTGCAGTCTATGAATCTTTCTTTAACTTTCTCAACCTTATCACTTGATACACAGCAGCATGTTAATATATACAGTATCTTATCAGAACGTTTCCTCGACACTGAGGATATTGTTTGTCAGAATTCAGCCTCAGTGATATCAGCTATACTTTATATATATATACACTGTGTACGTACATATAGTCTTCCTAAAGTGAGCTCTGTACAGTGATGCCATGTTTCTCACCATCGACAGAAGCACGAGTGCAGGAACAGCTCCCATGACTATGTAACAAATCAGGTCCAGTATCTTATTCCTAAAACATTAAGAGACGTGTTTATGCATTTATTGTACGATAAACTTGTGCATGGTGATGTTTACACAATCAGATAAATAAAAGGAAACACAGGAAGATTCAAAGATTAAAGGTTTGATCTCGACCGGTACAGGCTTTTCTGAATTAAAAGTGTGTGTGTGTGTGTGTGTGTGTGTGTGTGTGTGTGTGTGTGTGAGTGTGTGTGTGTGCATCTTTCATTAGAATCTATTAGAAAAATGTTGATTCATGTCAAGGGAGAATGAAGCAAGAAGGTTAAAATATAAGATCCCTTACAGAGAACTCCACTGCAGGAAACAAAGAGCAATTAAGCAGCTTAAAATAAATACAGGGGTGAGTCAAAAATTATCCGCACTCCGGTTATTTTAAAAACCTTTGTTGGTCTGTGCCGGTGTGAACTGGTTACATGGAAGGTTATATGGAATCAGTTGTGATCCATTTTTGTGGTGTAAAGGTGTCCCCGGTTCTGTGAAGTATTTATGTGCAGTTTGGAGGAAGTGTGTATGAATGGATAGAGAAATCCAAGGAAGGTCGCACAAGAAGTAGACGTCCACGTCTACAACTGAGGACAAACATCCACACACGTCTGCCTTGGTTCTGAGGTGTTAAAGCCTCCTCACTGTAGTCCAGATCTCACTACATCAGACTGTCACCTCTGTTCGGTCCCCTGAAAGCAGAAGTACAGGGACGAAGAGAGACAGCGGTGCATTGGTGGCTCACAGCTCAGACTAAAACATTTTCAATGAGGGAATACGAAAGCCCGTTGACCGACAGACAAAGTGTAATGAAATGCATAGAGCGTGTGTCAAAGATTGTCTTCTAAAACAATGTCTTCTAAAAGTTCATTAAAATAAATTGCACAGCCAACGAGAGGATCATTTATGACTCATTCTCGCAAATACAAACATGAATGAAACTGTCCCTTTTTTAAAAGATAAAGGACTAAATTAATTGGCGACTTTTCCTGAGTACTGCAGGTTATTTGAAAATCTTAAGTTATTTTTGCAGCTTGCCATTCTAAGGATTTGGACATTGACTGATGCTATTTTATATGCAAATGACATTAAATGGGGGAGGGAGGGGGGGCGGGGTTGGCGCAAAACATGATCTTGCATACCCCTCAGCAAATGTGCAGTTGCGCCCCTGCATCTAAATCAAGTGGACCTATCATGTGTTAGCTTGAAATTCTGAAAATTACTAAAAGATTTTTTTCCCTGTTACAATATCGCACATTTTAATGCAAAAAATATGGAGATTAAGTCATTTAGAGTTACTTAAAAACTCCCGAATCCCCCGACGCTCTTCCTACATCAGCTCCATGCGCACACTCTCCCCTCCGTCATCCTCCAGCAACCCCTCTCATACAGTATCTCCCTCTCTTATTTCATGCAGCTGAAATCTTTAAAGTAAAAGCGTGTACACACTTTTCATGAAAGAAGAAGACGTAAGCGGAGCCGACGCAGGCCATGATCCACACCAGCCAGCGCATGTGTGCCGCCCAGGGCCCGAGCTCCCTCAGGTTCAACCTGCACACATTCAATACAACAAACACACCGCACCACCTCTGACTCCAGGGGACACACTCCATGCATGTTTGTTTTATGCCGTGATTTGTGATCAAACGTTCAAAGTGCACACACCGAGAGCACTCACCAGGGGGTGTAAGAGGCAGCGATGAAGAAATAAATCACCATCCTATCACACATGTGGAAGCGCTGCTCTACGATCCTGCAGCAGGACACGAACAAACACAGGATTTTGGTTAGGGGTGTGTTGTTTTTTTTTTTCCCTTTCTTTTTCACTCTGACCTGTCTGACTTTCTCTCTCTAACTTATAAGCGTTAAGGCGTCTCACATTATGGCGTATGATGTGAATGAAGTAAACAACTGAGAAACCCAACATGAACCAACAGGCCCATGTGAGTCAATTCCTCCCAATCTGAAACGGAAAGTGACAGTGTGTGTACAGAGCGGCTGATCGGGGAGATACGAGAGGAGTTCTTCATTCACCTTCTTCATAATGGTCACGTGTTTCACTGCGGCTAAGAGTCTCATCACCGCTCTGCGACTGAAGTCTTCTGTTAATGTCATTTGGATTTATACCTTATAACTTATATAACTTATAACTATATATATATA
>QMIH01000726.1:230182-241180 GCA_003987875.1 Clarias batrachus
TACAGAGACTTCCGCTAAAATTTCTTTTCCATTTCTTTCTAGACATAGACAGAGTCGTTTGTCACACTCAAGATGAACTCTTCTTAACACATGATAACACACTTGATAATGTTTATTTCCTGTCTGTTGTAAACCTCTGGGACCTGCTGTAGTTACAGGAACTGTTCTTATCGCCTTCATAGCAAGCTTACTGACGATGGGTGTGTAGGTGTAAATGTGCGAGCATCTTTATGCAAATGCACATATTATATATTTACACGCTCTCAGCAGCATGTTCTATGCAAATACTTACTGCAAGTGACTTTTCTTCCAGCTTACAGTGTGAAACATGGTGGACATGATGAACAAGCCAGACAGTCCGGTGCCGTAGAGCCATGCGGTGATGCTTTCCCACTGGTCATCAGACAGGAAGTACAACAGCGAACCGCCCATGATACTGGGAATAATCCAAAACTAATAAAAAGAAAAAACATTTTTAAAAAGTTATTTGATTTCACTAATGAGGTAAAGAGTTGTGCAAATTAACTTAAAAAAAAAACTAGTGAAAATCTGGCTTTGTGAAGAGCATATTCAGCATCTGGAGCCGTGGCCTGGGTCATCTCCAGACCCAAACCCAATAGAAACCTGTTGGACGATGGAAAGACAGGAGCAGTTAAGAAACCGTCTTCTTTACATGATCTTCAGGAAGCGATCAAGCAGGCGTGGAGTGAGCGAGTGACAGCGAGTACCGCAGACGTCTGTCTGACTCTCTGACCAGCCGGATCCAGCGGGTTTTAAAGAATAAAGGACTTCATACCATATAATGATTGTTGTATATCAGTTAGCAGCTTCATTGCACCAAATTAATTATTCTTATTATCTTGATTGTCATCATTTGAAAAATTCAAGAATGTCATTAAAAACATTAAATTTCACTTTTTGTCTCGATCCCTTTTGCCTTTAACTTTCTATGGCTGGGGAAAATACCACAATGCCCAATATAATTTGAATATGATTTGCAAATCTGGTTAATCATTTTATAATAGGGAAAACAAGTAGAGGGTTTTGCATAGCCACTCTTCACTGCCTTTAACTTTTATTCAACTTATAAATAAATAGATCTCATTTTCAGCAGTGCTGTGTCAAGAACCATTTCTAACCGTCCAAATGTTACCCCTAAAGAGTCTGTTATACTGATATAGAGTATAAGCCAGTGGAGTGTTGAGCAAAATTACACACGAGTCCTTGCATGAATTCTCACTTTTCGTCTATACCGCATAATCCTGTGTACAGGGTCACTGGGGGCCTGGAGCGTATCCCAGGAGACTTAGGGCACATGTAGAGCTGGGGAACAACCTAATCTGCAGGTTTTTCGCACTGTGGAAGGAAACCAGAGTACCCAGGGGAAACCCACCAATCATGGATAGAACATGCAAATTCCACACACACACCTGAGGTGGGAATCGAACCCTTGACCCTGAAGGTTTGAGGCGACAGTGCTAACCACTACGCCACCATGCCGCCCTTGTATGGACTCATGAATCATTAATTGTGCATTCCTGACAGATCTTGCCATCACCTGGTCATCAAGCCAACACTCAACTTGACAAACAACGCCTCATTTCCTTTCCCTAATATCAAACCGACTCCGATCCAAGCATTCTCATGTTTAAATTCTGTCTAGGCAGGGTGTCCTTTCATGCCTGTGGCCTGCTAAAAAGGTCAGAGAGGATTTCCCGTCAGAGACACAGCTGTACGTCGCTCACGCCAGATGTGATTCAGTAAAGCATGAGAGGAAGATTAGAGAGCAGGATGTTGTCCAAACAGCAGCACTGCTCCAAAACCACAAGAACACAGCCATGAAAACAACTTGCCATAAACACAGCAGACAGAACTGACTCAGGAGGAAATAAATCTGAACTGCACGAGTAGTCGACACTGCGTTCATCCTGCAACAGCAAAGAGGATGTTTGGATGTTAATCAAGTTCGCTTCTATCCTCCCTGCTGTCTGTTACGCTAAAGTGTGTGTGTGTGTGTGTGTGTGTGTTTGTGTGTGTGTGTGTGTGTGTAGTGTCTAGGTGGGTCTTCTTTGTCTGTGCTGTTACACTTTAAAGTGATTTAAGACCGGCGTTGCTGGATGTTACAGGTTCCTTTCCGCTTGACTTTATAAGATTATATAAAAGTCTTGTGGTTTGGCGAATGACTTGAACACTTCTGAGCAGAGATGTAGTTAAACACACCCTGCTGCAAATTTACTTTTCTGCAACAAAATGATCTGATCGGGTTTTACCAAAAAGCGTTTCACCAACAGAGCGAAGAGTTTCCTGAGACAAAGTTTCGGAGCTAGCTACACTTGGTGTGTTAGCAATGTTTACAGCTAAAAGAAATCTTCCTAAAAACGTTTTTCAAGAAGACGAGGACTGCATTAGGCATTGAATGTAGTCCAGTTTAATATAAAACTTTGACTGTAGTGTAAATAAATAAATAAAGTTACTTTTCCAGACAGTGAGAACGCTGAACTTAGTTGCAGCTACAGTAACTGTTTAGACTATATAACGTTAGCTTATTGCTAACTATGAATCTACTATTGGAGTAGTGCTTAGCACTGTGTCTTTGCACCTCCACCTTATTGCAGTTGCCAGATCAGCTTTGCAGGTTCGAGCCTCGTCCTGGACCATCTTCTTTCACTTCCACCACCGATTTTCAATTGGATTGAGGTCCGGACTATTTGCAGGCCATGCCATTGACATTATATGTCTTTCCTGTAGGAATGTTTTCACAGTTTTTGCCCTATGGCACGACGCAGTATCATCCTGAAAAATGATGCTACCATCACCAAACATCCTTTCAACTGATGGAATAAGAAAATGTACAAAATCTCATCATAAACTTGTGCATTTATAGCAGATGGAATGACTGTCATGTCTCCCGTATCTTTACCTGACATACAGTACAACCTCATATCATTAATGATTGTGGAAATTTGCATGTTTTCTTCAGGCAGTTGTCTTTATAGATTTCATTGGAACGGCACTAAACAAAAGTTCCAGCATCATCACCCTGCGAATGCAGATTCGTGATTCATCACTGAATATAACTCTCATCCAGCCATCCGCAGTCCAGGATTGTCTTTCTTTAGCTCACTGAAACCTTGTTTTTTTTTCTGTTTAGATGTTAATGATGGTTTTTCTGTATGTAAATCCCATTTCTTTTAAGCGATTTCTTACATGGACTCCACTTTCTGCCCATTTGTTCCTCATTTGTTTTGTTGTTCATTTTCTGTTTTTAAGGCATATTGTTTTCTGTCTTGGCGCGCTGATGTCTTTCTTGGTCTACCAGTACGCTTCCCTTTTACAACCTTTCCATGTGATTTGTACTTGGTCCAGATTTTAGACACCGCTGACTGGGAACAACCAACATCTTCCGTGAAGATTTTCCTTCTTCAAGAAGTTTGATGATCCTCTCCTTTGTTTCAACTGACATCTCTCGTGTTGGAGCCATGAGTTATGTCAATCATCTTGGTTCAACACATCACTAATGAGCAAGCACTCTTTTTTAACGGCAGACTAATTAGCAGTTGTAATCAGGTACAGGTGTTCGTTTTAGAAATGCAAAGTGCATGGTGATTCCATATCATTTTCCTCAGATTTGTGTGATTTCATATTTTTTTCTTCTGTTTGATCTTTAAAAGTTATCATTGACTATAGTTATTTTTCTTTGTTTTTTTAAAAGTGTTTTATACAGCCACAATGTTGGATTGTTGAATGAAAAAAGATTTGTGGCATGTATGTGCTTGTTTTTTTTTTCTATACCATTAAACATTTGAATGAACATCTTCTGAGTGGGGTGATTCCATACTTTTTGCCAGGGGTTGTACATGCAGATTAGGTTAATTGCCGTTCCCAAATGGCCTGTAGTGTGTGAACGTTGACAGGAGGTCCAACCACGGTCGTAAAAATGGAAATAAATACAATCAGTATCCCACCACGACCCCCAGTTGAACTACAGACGTTTCTATGGATGCATGAAATCTACAGTGTATATAACCTGCACCCCTGAACAATGTATTACCTGTTTTTAAACAAAATCTTCCAAAATACCGTACCAGTCAAATGTTTGGACACAAATTTGAATGTATTTTTTGCATTCTAGAACAATACTGGATTTTTTTTTTTTCTCAAAATTATGAAATAACACACACGGCATTAGATAAATAAGTAACAACAGTAACAGTCGGGTGTTATTATAAGACATGAAGGTCAGAAGGTTCTGGATCAGTTTCTACAAGAACAGTATTGTGTGTCGAGTGTGTTTGTAAACCCCATCGAGCTCCATGATGAAACTGTCTCTCATGAAGACCTTCCCAGGAAAGCGAGACCAGAACTTACTGCTGCAGAGGAGAAGTTCATTTAGAGTCACCAGCCTCAGAAATCACCAATTCACCAATCAACCAGAGGAGATTATTGTGTGTTTTATATAAACACCTTCAGTATTGTTTAACAGTGTAGAGGGAAATAAACATCAGGAACGACCATGGAGTTACAAGGGGTGTACAAACTTTTGACTGGTAGTCCTCGTGTCCTCACAAATCCACCTACAGTATATCGAAACATGATGAGGACCATGATCAAGCTGTAGTCTACTCACTCCATGTGTAGCGCAGTTGGCTGCATGCTCGTACTCGGTCGGCTGATACCTTTTGCTGGATGGCACTCGAGTGTTCATGAATCTGAAACGACAAACACGTCTGATCTGATTATTCTGATCTGATCTGATCCGCTCGGTTCATCTGTAAACACAAGAATCAGAACATTTCCCAGAACTCAGCATGGCTTACTAACGTCCCCACTGAGGACTCCAAATCCCAGGAGACACGTTCCAGTTCACCTGATGACTGACTGTGTACAGCTGGATACACACTCAAACACACACACACACACACACACACACACACACACACTCTGACTCTGAATGCAAGAATTCACTGAGAGGTACTGTATACACTCCACGTTTCCTTTGTTTGCTGATCTCCTCACCGCTGCCTGTCATATGTTTCTCATTTTGATTCAGTTTTATTTTGTTTGCTTGGTTTATTCAAATCTGATCTGTTCCTGACAGAATACATCACCGTCACATGGATGCAGAAGCCCGAATTCAATTGCTATCGAGCTCTAATTACACGATCGGCGAGTAACACCAAAGAATGAAAAAGGTGACAAATTAAAGCCACTGATGTGGTTCAGCCAGCAGCTCCGCATCATCTTACTCTCACACCCCCAGCGTCTCCTCTCACACCCCCAGACCAGTGAAACCCAGCAGTGTGTGAGGGCTTCCTGCTCTAATCCTCATTATATTCCTCTACTTAACATGAGGTTTCAGGTCGTCCCAAGACTGCTCAGTTCCTGAACTTTCTCACCGACAAAATGCTGACAGTCTGGTCACAGGGTTAAAGAGGGAGCTTTCAATTAGTTGCCCAAGGTCAAGGAGGTAGGAGAACAGCTGCCTGCATCACAACAAAGCGGACCAAGGAGATGTATGTGCTGTTTCCAGCACCCACACAGCAGAGATCAGGAAGATCAAACCAGTGCTGTAGGCAGCTTTCCATCAGGGTCTCAATGAGGAACCGCTCACTCAACTCGCATGGAGAAATGATCAAACCTTCTTCTGTGGTTTTACTGACATAAATGTCCGACTGCATCAGCAATCTGCTTAAAAAAAATCAAAAATCATCCCTTCAGTTTCTTTTGACCATAGTGCAAGAGTCCACAACAGCAAGTCGCACAGATCTCAGAGTCATCATCCTTAACACGTAGAAATGTCAATGAAAAAATCCTACTTTCTTGAGCAATATTTACTCTGGGCTATCTCTACTTTTATCCAAGTACATGATGTGTATACTTTGCCCACCGCTGCACCTGACCGCCAGATTTCATGGAAGAAGTGAGACATAACATCAGACCAAGTATTTCTTATTCCTCCCAACTTCAGCACTGAATCTACGACCACTGATATTCCTGGCAAGCATCACGATGTATTTTCTGCAAAGGAAGCAACTTTGCTATTTCAATATATGTGTTTTTAAAGAGGGAATGCAAATAATGTTAAATTGCAGCAATATTAAATACAGATTCTTTTCAAATATATGATTGTAAATTATTTTATTGCGTTAATTTTTATACACAAATGACATAAATTGCAAGGAATTAAATAATAATTATTTTTTACTTATGCTGTTTAAGAATATAAAGTACATTGTTTTTATTTATATGTGTGATAGACCTCCTACTTACTGTACACTACCAGTCAAAAGTTTGTACACCCCTTCCATGCTCGCTCCTGATGTTTATTTCTTTCTACAATCCTGAAGGCGTTTATCCAAAACACACAATCATCTCCTCTGAACAGTGGAGATTGAGATGTATGTCTTCATGAGAGACAGGTTCATCATGGAGCTTGATGGGTTTTACAAACACACTCGACACACAATACTGTTCTTGTAAGAACTGTTCCAGAACAGCCGACCTTCATGTCTTTAAAGGAACAATCGACTGTTAGTGTTGCTGTTGTTGTTGTTGTTACTTAATTTCCTAATGCCATGTGTGTTATTTCATAGATTTGAAAAAATCCAGTATGTAGAATATAGAATGTAGAAAATGAATCCAAACTTCTGTCCAGACTTTTGGGTGTTGCTGTATGTTCAGACTGTGACATTAATATGAAAATAAACCTTCTGCAAAACCATCTAAAGCGGAAATACTGGCCTGGGGGACAAACGTTGTTTTCCCAGCATTTAGCAGTTTCAAGGAAAAAAGTACACAATGTTAAGCATTTTAAAAATAATTTCTGAGGAAGTTACAGTATACAGTGATGTGGGGATTTTTTTCGACTGCATCACGGCCAACAATCTAACCGACAGTTTTGTCACCATTTTCTGAGAATGACTCAAATATAAAACTACCACGAATGAAAGTGTATGAACTTCATAGGAAGAAGGACTTTATACTTTCAGGACGAGTCGTTCATCGGCTTCTGAATGATGAAAACACATGATATTCCTGTTTCTTTAGCAAAGGTCGTGGGTTTACTCATTACTGCAGTATCTCTCCAGTTGTGAATCCTGCTAGAGTTACTCGATTTCTACATGAATGTAAGACGAAATGGGAGTGTAGAACACGACTCCAGATGTTCCAGCACCCCGACCTCAGAGAGCGTTTCATTAGAGCAGCACAGCGCTACTGTATTCTTTAACGTTATGAACATGAACATGACGTCGAACTTTTGCTTCGACAATGTTTCAGGGAAACCGAGCTCTGATGTGTAATCCAGTCATACTTTCTCAATGCCAAACTAAACACGAGGCCTCTGCCAGATCGTTTGGAAGCTGCATGCCCTGACTATTTACACTGGCGAGTCTCAACACTCGTAACATAAGCAGACTGACAAGGGCATCGAAACAACAGCCCACGACGACAGAAAGCGAGTCTTGAGCACAACATAAAGCTGTAGCTGACTTGGTCCCGTGCGCACACAAACGTGAGTGATTATTGACCTGTGGAGGCGTATCCCCTCGGGGCCCATCTAATGAGTCATGCTTATTTCCCGGCAAGGCAGCCATTGATTTAATCATTTTAATTACACAGGACACAGCAGAGTTAAGTAAGGTCGGGTATTTTAAATACTTCTGCTCAAAGTTGAAACCCATTATTTGAAGTTAGAGAATCAAGTCTTCTACATGAATAAATGAAAATCGAAATCCCAACCGTAAGCGTGTCTGTGTGTTATTCTCATCCCAATCACGTTAAAGGAATTTTCCCAGCACATTGTAGTTGCCCGGCACTGGCAGGTCTAATCCCATGTGGAATCCCTTCTTTTTTTAACATCGCTCAAACACTGATGTCACCGTGACAACCAGGGGCTTGGGGATTTGATATTTTCAACCATTTGTCTGCAAGATTGTTATATAACAGTGGACACGACCGGAACATAGTAAGGGGGGGCGGGGTAGGATTTCGGTTTAAATGTGCTCAACTCTAATCAAGTCTAATCAAATGCAGATTTGTTTCTCTTTAAAAAGACAGAGAGACAGGAATCAGCTGGAAGAGTGGGGGACAGTCTAACACATTTCAGTCCGGGCAACAACAACAACAACAACAACAACAACAAAAGAATCACAGTTATAAGTTAATTTTTGGTGTGAATCAAACAACTAAAATATTCAAATGACCGTGTCCAGTGCAGTATTACAGTCTGGAAGGACAAAGCTGAACCAGTAACTTTAATCCAATTGGCTTCTTTATACTCCGCCAAAACAGAAATGAAAAAGGACAAAAAGCACACACACACACACGCGCACACACACACACACACACAGACACACACACACACATGCTGGAGGGTCTAAAAATGACTAAAAAGTGAATTTTGAATAATCAGTTGTTGATCGTAACTGATCTGGGCAGCGGTGGTGGCTCAGTGTGTTAAGGCTCTGAGTTTCGGATTGGAATCAGAAGGTCAGTGGTTTGATGCCCGGCTCTGCTGCTGTTGGGCCCTTGAGCAAGGCCCTTGACCCTGTCTGCTCCGGGGTGCCGTAAAATGGCTGACTCTGCACTCTGACCCTAACAAGAAGCTGAGATATGCAAAGAATCAAGAATTTCATTGTTCAGTAATGTATGTTTGACTTAATTTAACTTAATAAAGTTGTTGTTCATCCTAACTAACACTTCCTGTGAGCTGGTTGTAGGCAAGAAGATTAAAGAAATACACTGTAAGGTTGGATTCTGGCATTTCCAATCCACGGCTCAATAGTCAAACAATCCTGCAGTGAAAATAACTTGTGTATTCTTTTAATGAACACATTTGAACACATATTTATTTATGACATCAGCAGCACGCTGAACCTCCAGGGTCAAGGGTTCGATTCCCGCCTCGGGGTCAGTATGCATTGAGTTTAATTGTTCTGCCCGTGCTTGGTGGGTTTCCTCCGGGTTCCCAGGTTTCCTCCCACAGTCCAGAAACATGCAGAGGAGGCGAATTGGCGTTGCCTGTAGTGTGTGAATGTTGACCGGAGGTCCTACCACGGCTGTAGAAAATGGGAATAAATAGAGTTGTAATCAGCACTGGCCTCCGCAGGCCCTAGCTGGACTACAGATGGATGGATGGTTTTATTAAGAACACAGCAACATAACATAACATAACAAGTCCCTGTAACACTTTACCCAGTGTGTTGTTCCCCCGTGCTCCCTGTCTGCGTCTGTTATAAAGCACATATTGTTCACATCTTGATGATGATTTGAATTAGAAGGCTAGACACTTAGCTCGGTCCCAGGTGTGTTGCGTGAACTTAACATGCACACCTTCTTCATACTCACTAACTCACTCTGACAGACAACAGAGAAACAGCTTTCCATGGCTTATGAAGTGCTCGGTCCTCTGTACTGGGTAAGAGATATTTTTGTGCATACAGTAAACATTAAGAGAAACAGATTCATACAGTGGATGCTGAACATCAGGCCAAGCGTTCGTGTCCAGGTGTCCGTGACCGGCTTTTGTAACGAGGACACGTAAGAGCCGTACACTGATTCGTTCTTGCTGGAATATCTACATGATGTGAGAGAATATATGGTATTAACTGTACATCGACGGATATGATTTGAATGATTGAGCGTTGAGTTTTGAACCATTCGTGTTCCGTGTGTAGACGTACCTTTCTGTGGTGTGCCTGTGAAAAGAGGCTGATATTTGTTCCCTTAATGGAAAAAGGTCATTCTGTATATTTATTGGCTCGTGCACGGTTTGTCAGCAGCAGCAGCAGCAGTGGTTTTAGGCTCGGCTCTGCCCGCTGTAATAAAACAGTGATGCACCGATGCACTGAAAAAGTGACCGTGTGTCTGGTGGAGCAAAGCCATCCGAGATCCGAGCCTCAATAGATGATTAATAGAGCTGGGGTCCAAGTCCAAAATTCCCCACAAAAAGAGCCCAGTCGCCGTCTCACACACACACACACACACACACACACACACACACACACACTGGCACACAATTACCACACTTGACTGTATTGTTGAGATTCTTTAACTATTTAGGCCTTTTATTTCCAGTCCATTCGAGATATTGTTTATGATCAAACTCTCTGTTATTACTTTTTTAATGGCGCTACTATGTCACCTCATTCACCTCGACTGGACTTGTGTTGTAATCTACAGTTATGTAACTTCGGGGGTGATGCCCCAATCGTGGGCCTCCGACTTGAACATTCCTGCTCTCACATCATGTTCTGTTAAAGAATCCCAGGTCCTGGCTGAGTTCAAATGAACTCAATATACAAATCTGTTCTTTCCCTGCTAGTGTATAGATATAAGGGAGAAATATGACATCACAATATTTTATAGTTTGTGGAAATTGTAAGAGTTTAATGATTTATAGTGTAAAGAATCCCAGAGATGGACAGTTGTGTCTCTTATTCGCAGGATTGTCAATAGTCCCGTATGACTGCAGTGTTTCCATTAATGATGTATTTATACCAAAGCACCTTTAAACTCTCATATCTGATTGGTTTAATATTCTATAACGGCATGATAGTGCTGTCATTTAAATGACTGATACAGTATATATTAATTTAACATATTATCGTTTCTGCTCAGGATATAATATAATTAAAATGATCATTTTAATCATCTTTAACTCCAAAACAAATCCATTTGCACGGCTAATTCTGATTGTATTGATGTCGAGCGCTTCTGCATCACTAGTCCATCAATACATGTTTGTCAACTTAACGTATACAGTACGTGTATTATTATTACTTGTTGGCTGTATGTATTAGGCTGTGTTGTTAAAATTATTTAGCGATAAAAGAACCTTGAATAAAAAAATATACATTGGTTGCACCATTAAATGTTTTTAATTTATATACTTTTTATTATTTAATTAATTAATAAAATTTTGTGATATTTGCCTGCTGTATGATTGTGGAATCAAATATTTCACACACACACACACACACACACACACACACTCAC
>QMIH01000726.1:241487-258357 GCA_003987875.1 Clarias batrachus
CTCACACACACACACACACACACACACACACACTCACACACTCACACACTCACTCACTCACTCACTCACTCACACACACACACACACACACACACACACACACACTGCATGGGGAAGTGATGATTTTTGGCGGTTTAACAGTATCACACTACATCATCGCTGCTTATTTTCCAATAACAGCACACCCTGTCATGTTTTATTGCTGATTACTAATCACCGCTTTACAGACACAGTGGAAACAAACCTCTTCGGTCATGAGCTAGAACGCACCCTTGCCCTGAGTCTGGGGTCATAAATATTTAAGGACATCATTATTTAAGGACGTATTCTGTAACAAAACTGTATACACACGAGTAACGTCATGTACAGTATGTCCCGGGGTACAGAGGCACACAGATAAGGTCATGCGTGTATAAAGAACATGACGTGTCTGGTCCTGAAGAGAATGCAAGAAATGAGGCGTGTTTAAAAGAACTCTGAAATCGCCGTGTGCTTCAGGGCTGTTAGACGGCAGCTATAAGCAGAGTGGTTTAAGATAAAGGGGAAATACGTACATACTTTAATTAGTGAATAAACTTTTTGATAGACATGGGTATAGCTATACAGCTTATTACATTCTTCTTAAACTTTAGAAACCTTTTGTTGAGACCATGAAAAAAAAAAACAATGACCGAGGACGGAGCATGTTGACTCTATATATATTCCTTCCATCAATTATTTATAACACTTATCCTGTTTTGGGACTCCAGTGACCTTGGGGCGTACAGCAGAGTACATACACCCTGGGTGTGGTGCTTAGCCATCAGAGGGCACACACACACACACACACCATGGACAATTTGGAAACACCATGCAGCCAGCAGTCCAGGGCATTGGTGGCTCGGTGATAAGTTTCTCACCTGCCATGCGGAAGGCCCGGGTTCAAATCCCGCTCAATGCCCAAACCTCTCGAGCCCGGATAGAATAGGAGGGATGCTTCAGGGTGTGTGTGGATCGGATGGCGACCCCTCAACTGGAACAGCCAAAACACTAACACCAACATTCAGTGCGTGTCTTTGGACTGTGGGAGGAAACCCACCAAGGCCATTCATTCACATTCTCAACATAACATGCGGATGTGCGAGACATCCGTGCTGAACGCTGAGCCACCATGCCCACATATACAGAATTATGATGAACAAAAAAGTGTTTGAGGTTCAGCACAGTCATGTGAGAACTGACACAACAGGCTGTTTTCTAAACCCTGCATCAACACTGCCGACAGGAAAGGAAGAGAAAAAAGGGAAAATAAAAAGAAGCTTTGCTTGTCCTGAAGGAAACGCTACCCATCCTGTTAACATCCTTTCCACAGTCCAAAGCACGCAGCTCTGATCCTTAAACTACAGCGCGAGTCCCTGATTATGTACAGTATAAAGAAAGCTTAAGAAACGACGCACGGATGTCATGGACCAGGTAACAGAATCTTCTTTATATTATTTGCAATAAACCGCATGTTTGTCCCTGGCAGAGGAGACGTGTAATAACTGCTTAACATGAAGGAAAGACTTTGTGCTCACGCTGTAACTGCACACAGGATAATCCACCTTCATTTCAACAAAGGTTTAAACACTGAGTGTAGCACAGAACAAAGTTACTTAGTGTCACCTGATTGCTTTGATCTGTTGACTAGTCTGCAAATTCTTTACTTTTGTTAACACTGAATGACTTTTTGGAGACAGCAACAGGATCACAGCCTGCGATATAATAAATAAAGATCAGCTCAAGCTCTAGATAGATGGATAGATAGATAGATAGATAGATAGATAGATAGATAGATAGATAGATAGATAGATAGATAGATAGATAGATAGATAGATACTCACAGCAAGTAAAGCTGAGGCTGAAAACTAAGCAGTCTTGAAAGCACTTTACCTTCCATACTTAGTATTCCTGAAATCCATGCTGTAGATGAACATTGTGTGTGTGTGTGTGTGTGTGTGTGTGTGTGAGAAAGAGAGAGAGAGAGAGAGAGAGAGAGAGAGAGAGAGAGAGAGAGAGAGAGAGAGTGCAGCACTTTCCTTCCTTCAGCTCGGGATCTGCTTTCTTTACTCCAAAAGTTCCTGAAAAGCACTGCACAGCCATGACATCATAACGCTCCTGTCGTGCTTCAGAGATAATATGAAATCCTCTGACCGCCCACTTGCTCATCTGGAGGGGGAAAAAAAAAATAGGGCATGCATTAGCAAACACACACACACACACACACAATCAAAGGATCACCTTTGTACATAATTGCAATGCATGAGACATCAACAGAGATCCACCTTTTAAAAGAATTAAAAAGAAATTTGTATAAAAATTGTTATTATTACTGTATTATTATGATTTTGATTATGATTATTATTGTTATTATTATTGTTATTATTATTGCCTCTTATTATGAAACATCAGTGCTAAGTATTTAAATACATCTAAACTCATTTCTCTACTATAAGGGCCACTATATATTACACATGACTGCAGTTATTCCGGCACATCAATAACTTGCTCAAACATGCAGAAAACTTCAACTGTAAGAATTCCCTACACATCCTGGCTGTTTGGTGCTTCAAGTGCGCCCTCGTCTGGCTGATAGTCTGTTATACAGGTCCCTTCCCTGGTCCTGGAGCACCTACTGTACTACCTGCTACTGCTTCACTACACCAAGACATCTTGGACAGTACAGTATGCTTCTATGCAACTTTGTGAAGATAGTTTGTTGACGACCCTTTTTAAATTCCGACATGACTCCGCCCCAGTGCACAATGCAGGACTATAAGAACATGGTTCGATGAGTTCGGTGTGGAAGAACTCGACTGGCCCGAACACAGAGCCCTGACCTCAACCCCATCTCAACACTTTGGGATGAACTGGAACGGAGATTGTGAACCAGGCTTTCCCATCAGATGATCTGCTGTGGCGAGCCCTCGACGGGAGCAGCCGAAAGACTAACTCACGGATGAGCATAAACAGAAGTGTTTGGGTATCTTAAAAAAAATAAAATAAAAAATTGGAGCGATAATCTAAGGAAGGAAAGATGATGTCATTAAATTTACGGGTGTCAGTTTACTTTTTGAATGTCTTTGTATATTACAATTGAATTTTACAATTCATCTTTATTTCTAATTCTTATCTATCACACTTTAAAACCTTTCATTTGACTATTTGCAGTCTAACATCGTACGATCTCGCCTTACTTTAGAAACAACAAACTGCTGAATGAGAGATGCCATTGTCATGCTTTCTGTTTTATAACTATGCACATACTGAATCATTTATCACGTTAAATGGGAATTTTTCACAGATAGAGAATAATGATTATAATTTAAACTAACTTAAAAAAAAAAACACGTCATCCATTCTATCCCAAGAGAATATCTAATCTATTTAGCCATTCATTTTGTTTGCTCTAATGGGACAAGGAGAATTAAAATGAACTGATTCATTAGTACAGTCTGTGGTTTTCTGGCAGCCAGAGACAAACAAACATGAGGTATAACTTTGAAAGGAACCCAAAAAGTTTCCTCTCCAGCACCTTCTGGGTGACCCCTGGTAAGGTAAAGAAAAAATCCCTTTCGTATACTTTATTCAGATTTCGGATTCTCTTAGTTGTGATCGTTTCTATTCTCTACATCAGGGGTCTCAAACTCAGTTCCTGGAGGGCCGCAGCCCTACAGAGTTTTGTTCCAACCATAATTAAAAACACCTGATCCAACTAAACAAGTCATTAAGGCTTATTTGAAAACTACATGGTATGTATGTTGGAGCAGGGTTGGAACAAAACGCTGCGGCCCTCCAGGAACTGAGTTTGAGACCCCTGCTCTACATGCTGTCATTCACAGCCTAATGGATGTTATCGCTACTAAACTGCCTGGAAACCTCTTCTGCCCGTGTGGTGACTGTGCACTTTGTACAAAATAAACAGGAGGAACATTTTCAGCCATCTAGTACATACTGCCTGACAACTATATTTGAAATAAGAAAACAAAACTTAAACAAAAACAAATGTCCTCGTATGTGCACTGTTAGGTATACGTTATTCTTTTTCATTTAAAGACAATAAAGAGAAACAGTAAAGAGAAATGTCTCAGGAGGTTAAACTTGCATCAGCAGACCATGATGCCATTACATAGGGGTTTTTAAACCTGAAAACGTAGGAGGAATCCACATTGATGACATTCCTGACTGTTTTATCATTTCACGTATCAGTTAAGATCAATTATCCCCACCACATTACAGCAAACACAACTAATGGCTAATTAATGGCTGTTAAAATAATTCATTACATTTTTCTAACTTCAATTTGCTGATTTGTGTCCTGAGTTTCTGTCAACACCGTCAGATATTTCTAAAAAAAGAAATCAGTTCAGACAATCTTGTGGTCAACAGAAACTCTTTCATACCTCTCTGTTTGTACTAACATCTGGCCAACTGCTCAAGTTCTTGTAAGTTTGATAATCTATATATTCTTTAAAGTTTTGACATTAACACTGCTGTGGTCACAACCATAAAATGTCAACACTTTGTCTCTTCAATTATATTAAATTTGGGGTTTTAGTTAAAATATTAGTAAGTTTTAGTAAAGTAATGAATTTCATGCACATTAAATATGCATCTAGCAAATTATGCAAAAACAAACTGGCTCTCACATACATTGCATTACACTGAAAGTTTTATTTTACTACTTAAAATACTTTTATAAATCATTTTCTTCAACAAAACATGTTATTAATTTTGTTAATAGTAATGTATTTTTTTGTTTTAAAACATGATTAATTATTAAAATGTATTTTTCCCAGTAGTGCTCAATCTGCTAACATTTACTACTGATGTTTATAGATAACCCACACCTTATTATTGTGCAACCTGTATTTGTGTCATTGTATTAAATTAGTTTTATTTTGCATTAGTTAAAAAAAAAACTGTTACACATTTATCATGTGTAGGATAAGATTTAAAAAATAACAGTAAAGTTAGATGGTGTTTAAAGAAACTGTTTAAGAACATTTGAGGCAAAATAAATATATAGGAATAATTTATGAATTTCAGGCAAGTATGGCAAGGCAACAGTTACGTTCTGCTTGGAAGAACGAAAGAAAATGAATTGGGCGTTCCAAAAAGAGGGAGAAGAGAGGAGATTTATGGAGACCCTGAACAGATGGATGTATTCTTGAGAAATGAGATGGGAAGATGGAATAACAAGGTAAAAGAAGGCAATTGAACATTACACGTATCAAAGTTCGATTGGAACACCAATTAGTCTAACCTGCATGTCTTTAGACTGTGGGAGGAAACCGGAGTGCCTTAAGCAACATGCAAATACCATGCACAAAGACCCGAGGCGGGACTCAAACACGGACCCTGATGGTGCACGGTGACTGTGCTAATCACTATGCAAACGTGACGCCTAAGTCACAATTCAGTGGTTGTAAAAAGCGTTTGATGCCAAAACTTATTAAAAAATTTTAAAAATTTATTCACCAAAAGGTGTGAAGTTTCATTCCAAAGTGTTAAATGTTGCACAAAGGTTTACAATAAAATGTAATATTTTTGTATCTGTAAAACCTTTGAAATCTTTCAAAGCTCTCTTCTCTTATAACTTATAACTAAAGGTTACCGGCGCACCTGTGTGCTACCATTATCCATGAAAAGAGTGTGCGGTCAACTTGCTGCCGCTCCTCAGGCTGCTCCAATGTTTCGGTAGCCCTTCCTTCTTGTCGCCTGTCGTATGTGCCTGTCACTGTAAACGCTTCTCAGTCTGAACCCGGGTTGACCTGACATCCCTGTTTCCGCTGCAGACGACGCTGCCCACCATTATAGTGCATGAGTTATGCCTGTGACATGCCCATACTGTGACATGAAAGCTGACAATCACATGGTCCTCCAGGACCAGGGTGCTACATACATGTAACAACATAAATTTACAACATAAATTTTACATTTTTAAGTTAGTCTAAAGAAGAACTATCAATATCTATACAAAAATACAAAAATAGACAAAGTGCACGTGCAAATCAATCACGGCATCAATCACGGCTTTGCAGTCAATCATGGAATCTGTGAGCTCAAGCAAGTGGAAGGAGCAGAAAGCCCTTTCCTCCAAGTGTGTTACGCCGCCCCCAACAATGCATGAGCGAACATTTTAAAAAGATCAGCTGATGTCGTGTGGTTCAGAGAAAACATAGTGATAGTCTTTGTCCCTCCCTGAATTTGTTTTCTTATTTCATGCAGTCATTCATCTTCTACACTGCTTATCCTGTACAGGGACAGGCGGTCAGCTGACTTGAAGGGTCCCAGAAAACTTTGGGCACAAGTCGGGGTACACCCTGGGCAGGGTGCAGATTCATCACAGGGCACAAATGCAGACACCAGACACTCATTCACACATTACGGGAAATTGTCTTTGGACTGTGGGAGGAAAACGGAGTACCCGGAGGAAACCCACCAAGCACGGGGGAAACATGCAAATTCTACACGCACAGACCCTGAGGCGGGAATCGAACCCAGACCCTGGAGGTGCCATCACTTTCTACTCTCAAAATATAAAGAACTTTTTTATTTTTCCTGATTCATCCAGTGATTCCTGCACATGCTCATTTATTTATATCCTAATTTGCTCAAGCGCGTAAACATTTGCTTATGGTTCCTTCTTTTTTTTATGTGGGTTGGTTGTTTGTAATCGTATAAGAAATCATATGAATAATATATTTATAATCGCATAATAAACATATTTTCTTCCACCACACAGCCTTTCCCTTTAAATGCGTACTGAGAGGACACGCGTTATCCCCACTGCGCATGCGCAAAAGGATAGCGTACAAACACTTGAGCAGGAAAACAACAGCACCACTGAGGGATGTGAGGAGGCACTAAATCTCTCCGTTAGAGTGATTAGCGTGGTGGAGATATTATTATTATTTATTTTTAAAAAAATCTCTCCATATTTACCGCCATTTCGATTTTGACTTGACTTGTAGATGGTGTGCTCATGAACCTGGCCAGTCAGAGCGGAGAGGCCGGCTGCAGCCAGCTGCTCTTCGCGAACTTTAACCAGGACAACACGTAAGGCTGAGCGGGGAGCCGCGGCACTGGGGCTCGGGGATGAGGGCCTGCTTTAGCGTCTCACTCTGCTTCTGTTACTAACAGTTAATTATGACACTGTGTGACGCTAATGCGTCAGTCGTGTGAATTATGTTTATAATATTTAGTTGGATAATTAGTCAAAACAAAGCCAAAAAACAAAATGCATTTTTTTTTGTTCTACCTTAAGTAATGGGTTAGATATGATGTGTGGTTTGGTGTTATTGAATTCAAAAACACTCACGGTGGTAAAAAGGCTAATACGTTTATTAAGCGTAAAGGAAATAGCAGATATTTATAGTAATTAAGTTCTGCTATATCTTACCATGTGTTTACCCTGCCTGTTTAGCTCGAAGCTAATGGCCAGTAGCTTTGGCCAGTCATTGCTAGCAGCTAACATTAGCTGGTGTACTGCGCAGCTGCATGATTTTACTGTGGTAACTCAGTTTGTGTTAAAGGTGCAAAGGCTGAAATCTTTTTGTCTTTTAGAAATAATCCTGGAATACATCAATAATACAGTTTTTAAAAAGTTTTAAGTCTCAGCACTGGTCTAGAGCATGACAAAGAAAGCCTGTTTATAGAGCCTCCTATCTGTGCCTGTTTGTGTTTGGATGGATCGTGTGTCAATCATTTTATAGGCTCGCCCACTATGTTAGTGTGAAATCAGCACAGCCATGTAATACTACGTGTGTGTGTGATCACAGAATGACCAAATTTAACAAAAGACTTTTTGTGTTTATGTGAAATAAGTCACTTTCGGGGGGCTGAAAATGTTCGAAATAAACACAGTGCAAATTTAGGAAAGTAAAAATTTATTATCTTTTTTTTTTTCAAAATGTGCAGCATTTGCACGAACACTGAAATATTGTCCAAGTATTTCTGCATATTTATGGCCATTGGTGGCTCACTGATTTCTTCCCGCTATGTGGAAGGCCCGGGTTCGATTCCCAGACACTGGATGTGACAGGAAGAGCATCCGGCATAAAAACCTGCGTCAAGTTGTGTGTATGCATCAGAGAGTCCGATGTGGTGACCGCCTCGACGGGAGCAGGCGAAAGACTAATTGAATTACCGAAATAATAAATTTCTGGCAAGTGCGTAAAAATCTGTAACAAAGAGACAAACCAGGTTGACCACAAAATTAGCTCATTCTGTTAAACTTGCGGATCAATTTATAATTTGTAATTTTTTCATCATCATTCCCAAATCGACACTCTGTGATTGTCGTCTTAAATTGATGTCGTATATGAACGCTGGCTTTATTTTAAGACGTTTGCACCTCCTCCTGGAAGAAATCTGCTCGAGTCTCGTTCTTTTAGCCATGTTTCGAACTCGAATGTAATAATAATATTATTAATATTAATAAACCCTAATAACTTGACCTAAGCGTGCCTTTTGGAAAAATACTAAGGAGAGATTGAAAAAATAAATCAATTCAGTTATAAATACTGGTTTTTATGTGTTGTAATGTATTGCCACTCTAACTCTGAAATCGATTTGTAAGTGACTTATTATATTATTTCGGGTGGTGATTCTCATCCCTCATACAAGGCTTGCTATTTCTGAAACAGTTTTGCATTTTAAAAAGACTTCCATCATGCCCTTGCTCATAAAACCCTATTTATTTTGCTAGTTTACAGTTGAGACACGCGTTATGTCGTTATGTTAAAGTGTGATTGCTGTAACAGTACGAGGCTCGTGTCAACAAGCCATCAATGTTTTCTACTTTAAGAGAGAAAGGATTTTGGTAAATTTGATATATTTTTGGTATAAAATTTGGTAAATTCTTTTTTTTTTTAATTCTCTTCTTTTCCTGAGCAGGTCCTTAGCTGTTGGTACAAAATCTGGATACAAGTTTTTCTCTTTGTCATCGGTTGACAAATTGGAACAGATTTACGAATGCAGTAAGTATCTCATCTTATCCTGAGCAGACTGCATATACAACGTGTTTACTTTGAGTGTGGATTAAGGGAGTTGTAGTACTTGTAAGCCTTTAAATGTCAGCTGTTTTGATGCTTCTTCCTGACAAATCAAGAATAAATCCTGGTTCTGTTCGACCAGCTCACAGAACACGGGCCGAGCTGATCGAACAGATAATTCCTCGTGTATGAGCACGTTCAAGATGTTTCCAGAGCCTTGCACAACAATATTATGATTAACAAACCTTGGAGAGTTTTTCACCGGATTAATGGTGTAATAATGAAACTGTAAGAAAAATTTGCAAGTCGCCATGAAAGTTACCAAAAACAAAAAACGGATAAACTCTACCAGTCAACCTGACCATCATGTCTTGTGTTCAGTTTTCACTGGCGCTATAAGTATTTAATCTCCATTTATGAGAGGTGTTCAAGTCAAACCAGGACTTTTGACTGTATAGAATAACAGAACACAGTCCTGAGAGTGAACACTCGGTTTATTTCTCTATATAATCTCCTGATACACTAATGCACTTATTCCAGTGTGTGTACATTTTTTTGCCTCGCTATACATACGAGTCTGATTCGAAGCAGTTTCGATGTAACCTTCTTTAATTAATGTCTGTAAATATCTTTTAACGTGTTTTGTGTCGTCTCGTTCTTCCACAGCTGACACAGAAGATGTGTGTATCGTGGAAAGACTGTTCTCCAGTAGCCTTGTTGCTATCGTGAGCCTCAAGGCACCTAGGAAGCTCAAAGTGTGTCATTTCAAGAAGGGAACTGAGATATGTAACTACAGCTACTCTAACACTATACTGGCTGTAAAACTGAATAGACAGGTAAGCGCGCGCACACACACACACACGCATGTCGATCGTGTAGGATCATAGGGGCTTAAATCTCATCCCTTTTTCTGTGATTGTGCTGCTGTAGGTGTCTAACAGGTTTAATTTATTTCATTTATTTATGTATTTCTTTTCAGAGGTTGATAGTATGTCTGGAAGAATCGCTGTACATCCACAACATCAGGGATATGAAAGTGCTGCATACAATCCGAGAGACTCCTCCAAACCCATCAGGTGCACAGATCTCTGAAACATGCTCCACTCGCACTGTTGTGTAACTTCACACACTGAAACACACGCATATCTGTTTCTCAAAGCAAAAGCAGGATCTTCTTTCACAACAGGATGTTGGTAGATTTTTACAGTTCTTTATTCCCGAAGCTCAGGGAACTGAAACGGTCTAAACCGTGCTGTAGCAGACAGTTCGTGTTTTGTTTTTGTGATTAACGAAGAAGTTTTTTGTGTGTGCGTGTGTGTGTGTGTGTGTGCGGTTAACCGGTTTGATCTCGCTTTGATTTTAGGATTGTGCTCGCTTTCGATCAGCAACGACAACTGCTACCTGGCGTATCCAGGAAGCGCGACGATAGGCGAAGTGCAGGTTTTTGACACTGTTAATCTGGTAGGTTTCAGTTCTTCATGTCGATCAATTGAACCAATGTCTATGGGAAAGATTGAATCGTTTGTAAACCTTTAATACAGCATGAATATGACAAACCTTTTTAAAATTAGAATTTTTTTTAATATTCCAGAGAGCTGCTAATATGATCCCCGCTCACGACAGCCCGTTAGCGGCCCTGGCTTTCGACGCGAGCGGAACAAAACTCGCCACGGCTTCTGAGAAGGTTCGCGTTTTTAAATTGACGTCTAGCGATTTAACAGTTGACCCGTTAATGCTCGTATTAATGTTGCCGACTTTGATGTGTTTGTGTTTTAAGGGAACCGTCATCCGCGTGTTCTCCATTCCAGAAGGCCAGAAGCTCTTTGAGTTCAGGAGGGGAGTGAAGAGGTAACCGGTGGAAGAGTAGAACAACAGCGCGTAATCAGGAATCTGAGGGAAGACGTTAAAAAAAAAACAACATTTAACACACTTTTTTCTTTTTTTTTTGTTGTCAGATGTGTGAGTATCTGCTCGCTGGCCTTCAGTATGGAAGGACTTTATCTGTCTGCCTCGAGCAACACTGAGACAGTTCATATCTTCAAGCTGGAAACACAGAGAGAAAAGTACGTGATGGCGTTTTAATCCACACAGAGATTTAAAATCTTCACTAATGATGTTTTTAGAAGAAAAAAAATGCTCATCTTTTTTGCTGATTGGTCTTTCACCCTGATTAGATTTGTCATTTATTTTTTCATATTAAAAAAAGCTTTTTTTATTTGTCACATATGTCTGATTGGCACAGGATTAGTATTACCTGCGGACCTCGTGTGATTTAGAAATGACTCCCTAATAATAAATCTCACACACACACACACACACACGTCTGAGTTTTGCATGGGATATTATTTTACTAGAATTTACTGACTTATCTCCTGGATATTTTTTTTTTATATGAATAAATATTATGTTTGTTATATTAAATATTATATACATTACATTTCTATTTCTATTCCATATTACAGATGATCTTAGCAGGGAACTCTAGAGAGGTGGAGGTAGTCGTAGCAGGACAGAGTACATGTGTGTGAATGAGAGGAACCTAAGAGGAACAGTGAGGCTCCTGGGAGCAGAGGTGAAGATGGTGCAGGACTTTAAGTACTTAGGGTCAACAGTCCAGAGCAATGGAGAGGAGGTGAAGAGGTGGGCACAGGCAGGGTGGAGAAAAGTGTCAGGTGTGTTGTGAAATAAAAATGAGAATGAGAGAGAAGATGTACAAGACAGTGGTGAGACCAGCGATGCTCTACAGCTTAGAGACAGTGGCACTGAAGAAAAGGCAGGAGGCGGAGATGAAGATGTTGAGGTTCTCTTTGGGAGTGACAAGGATGGATAGGATCAAGAATGAGTCCATCAGAAGGACAACTCATGTGAGATGTTTTGGAGATAAAGACAGAGAGGCCAGATTGAGGTGGTTTGGACGTGTTCAGAGGAGAGATTGTGAACGTATCTGTAGAAGGATGCTGAGGTTGGAACTGCCAGGCAGGAGGTCTAACAGCCGAAAGACAAATGTCTAACATGAAGTTTAATATAAATAAAGTCCTGTTTGCAATATGACCGGGCATCCAAAATACGTCGACTCTAATGCCGCCTCCGAGAAAAAAAACCTTGAAACTAATTAATACACGACTCATCACAAAATCACACGCATTCTCATTTGCACAGAACTAATATTATCACAGGACCTCGGTGTTCTGCGAAATGTGGTAGATCATTGGTGGGGGACACAGACAACCTCCGCAATTATTACAAATCACACAAGGTCACCGGGTCATCTTAATCCTGTGTGAATGGGACACGACGCAGTACGTCGAAGAAGTGAGATGCTTATACGACCACTCGTGACCTAAAAATTCATAAAAGAAGAAAATGGAATATTCAAGAGAAAACAATGATGGATAAATAAAAGAAACGAAAGTCCAAACATTTTCAATATGTACAGTAATAAAATGTAAGTGTACCAGATGTTATCAAGGATGAGTTCGAGCGGCGTGCAGTTTGTACGAGTACATTTCTTTCCCATCAGGCCGCAGGAGGAACCCACCACTTGGACAGGCTACTTCGGGAAAGTACTGATGGCGTCGACTACGTACCTGCCTGCTCAGGTGTCCGAGATGTTCACGCAGGGGCGCGCCTTCGCCACCGTCAGACTGCCGTTTTCAGGACACAAGAACATCTGTGCTCTGGCCGTGTGAGTCCATCATGTAGTTTTTCTTTTTGTGAACGTAGGATTAACGCAGCACTTGATGCAGAACAGATCGTTTTTTAAATGTATTTATTCATTTTATTTTCCAGAATCCAGAAGATTCCGCGTCTCCTGGTGGCGGCGTCAGACGGCTACCTGTACCTCTACAACCTGGACCCACAGGAGGGGGGGGAGTGTACACTCATGAAGCAGCACAAGTAATGATCTCATCCAGCTCAACACCAAATACAATAACACACAGACCACCTCGTTAATGCTTTTGATTATCGGCTCAAAAATATATTTAAAACAATATATATTTTACCTAAAATGATTGACAAACTCAACATAAAATCTAGATGATGACTATATTACCTGGAATAAATCGCAGCCTTTTGCACAGGTCCATACTGCAGTTTGGGTTTTTCTGCAATTAATTATTCAGCACTAATCGATCTGATCTTAAATGTGTTCACGTGATAATCATTTAAAGATGTTGTAATGGTGTAAAGTAGTTCTGTTTCAATTCAGTGGAGTGTGTGTGTGTGTGTGTGTGTGTGTGTGTACGTACACATCACTGCGGTCTGGACTGTAATTGTCCACAGACTCGTAGGAGGCACGTCTGGAACAGTGTGATGAAGTCTGATCTCGGTTTCTCAGATTTATCATCCGAATCGTCTCATTCTCAGGTTAGACGGAAGCGCTGAACCTGCAAACGAAATCTTGGAGCAGACGTCCCATGAGCGCCCACTAGTGGCACAAACCTACAGCACTGCCATTGCCAAAGGTACAAAACGCTTTCCTTTTTTCAGCTCCTTGTTTAACCCGTGTTTATCTCCTGGTGTAGCACGTACATGACTATGTTGTTTTTTGTTTGTTTGTTTTGTTTTTTTGTTTTCATCCAGGTTACCCTGAGGATCAGGGAGCGGTGGGTGGAGCCGGCGTGGAAGACGACGTCAACGCACTGCACCTGGATGAAGAAAACGAGCAGCCTCCGCTAATCCTGGAGACGGACTGAGAGCTCTAACCGCTGCATCCCTGATGATGCCACGGGGCGGGAAAAATAAAATGAGAATAATAATAATAATAATAATAATACATCACAGAGTTACATTTCAGAGGGAGCGCGTTTCTTCCTCCTCTGGCGCTGCTACGTGAAAGGGGATGAGAAGACGGGGGCATTTTGTAAGCGAGCCTAGCTGTAGCCTTCTCGTCTATCATGTATAGATGTTTCACTGTCCGGTCCCCCCATTTGTGGCTTAAATTTTATTTTATTTTTTTTCTTTTTAAATCCGACACCTATTTGCTATAAAATACTACAGCGAGAGAAAAGTCCAAGCTACAGCTATATCATGTCGAGTAGCTTTGCATGTACATGTGCCAAGTGCAAGAAAAATGTTTGTTCATGGTCCTGATGCGTGTTCAGTGGACATTCTCCTCTTGAGCCTTGACATGCTTTAAAGTGTGTGTGTGTGTTACTTTGCTTAAGCAGAAGATAGCTAACTAAATGATGCACCTGCCACACCATACTGTGCAATGTTGTTGTTTTTTTAATTGTCAGAAATGTGGGGCGTCTGTCACCTGTGGCAGGTTTTTTTTTTTTTTTTCTGGTGCCGAATTGTGAACTTGTGAATGTTTCTGATGCCTTCATGTTACTTTGCCAGCTTAAACGATTTTTAACGAAGACGACACTGACCGTCTAGACACAGTATTCACATCACAAGCGCCACGCTTCTCTGACCTTTCTTCTTTTTAAGTTTTAACCAGAAATCTACCAAGGATCTCCTTGTTTATTTCTAGACCAATAATCCCACTACTTAACGGACCATTTTTTTGGGGGGCGGGGGGGCGGATGGATTTTACAGGTCAGCTACACCCTTTCCTCTTCCTCTTCCCCTGATGTAATCGCAGATTTGTACGCGCCGTTAGGACTTTATAAAGCATCAACCATATCATTTGGAGTGGAAACGATGTGTTCATTATTTTGGGTAGATGTTGGTGTGCAAACACTGCCCTGTGATATTATTATAATAATAATAATAATAATAAACTGCCAGCTGTCGTCTGGTTTTCAGTTTAATTACTGAATGTGTGAATCTCTATTTAGTCTTGTGTCCCAGTTTATCTCTGAAGTAGAGCTGAGCTCGTTACCGGGAGAAAAACATTTCCCGCTTTCGTAAACAAACAAAAGTTGTCCGTCAAGGCCGACGTGGGAAAAGGCCGAAGCCGAGACGGTGCGAGTCTGTCTGTGGTATGTTCCCATGGACGTCCCAGAGGACACGTTACACTAGCTCGCACACTCACGGCTATAAGCCTGAGTCACATGATGGGAGACGGATCTCAGAAGTGTTTCCCAAAATTTCCCAAAGTCCTCACAGTGTGTTCAGGAAGCACAAAATACACACCAGGCTTGTACATTTGCAGACGTTACCCACAATATATAAACTATATTCGGGTTCGTACACTAATCTGTTGTTTCTATGCATGAGTGTCTCTTGAGCATGACTGAGTGAACTCCGACAACCCTAGGCCACTATCATTATTTTTTAATGCATTTTTCTTTTTGTATAAAATGTAAATTGTTCCATACAAAGATAAATAAAATGTCTAGTTCAAAAAAATATAATTGAAGTTTGTTGCCGAAGTGTTGTCACCCTCCCATTTTTTTTTTTCATGTAAATCTTTATCCCAATTCCAGAACTCGTTCAGATTTATTCATTTATTGCAAAGGTTATGACAATCAACAATCAAGAAACGTACCAGTCACGTACAAGTGACGTACAAGTGCACTTCAGCATCAAATTGCAGCATCTCTGCTTGTCTGCTTTTATACGAATTATTGCCAGCTATTATGTTATTGCTTCTTTTTTTCTTTTTCTTCCATTGTGATCCAGTTTTTCTTCAGGACACCATGACGTCCACTTTTAAACAATCTTCAGATCTTTCAGTGCAGATTCAAGAGTCTGTGTGGAGAAAACGTGAGTGTTTTAGTGTTGACCTGTTTTTTTTTTTATTAAGATGTGCATTTACAATAATTATCAGTGAAGAAAATGAGGAGAGGAGGAAGAATGTGAGGAGTTTCACCTTAACATCCCAAATGGCCATTCCTCCATCCATGCCGGTGGTGCAGAATTTAGTGCACTTCACTTTCCCTCCGTCAAGCACCGAGATTTGACTGAGAGAGACGGACAGACAGACAGAGAAATGTTGGGTGTGTGTACGATAATCATCAGCAGAACCAGAGCAATCAAAGTGAAAAACTTTTTATCACGCAGTTCTGTGCAACAAGTTGAGGTTTTGTCCCAGTGAAGTTACCAGTTTTAAATCACATCGAGTCCCGAAAGGAAAAAATCCACTTTTATATTTACTCTTAGAGTTTAACCTACTGTGTCTGGCGCCAAAATAAAATAAATCAAATAAATAAAAATGGCATGCTGTAATAGCACTCTCACACTTTACAGCCTGGAATGGGGCCGCGCCATCAGCACAGGTGGAAGATAACGTTAGTATATTTACTTTATTACAGTTTTTTTTTTTTTTTTACGGATCTGTACTTTTCTTAAGTCAGTTTATTATCGCGCGCTTTTTACTCGTACTCCACTACATCCTACAACAATTTTTATTTTCTACTTCACTGGGTTTAAGTGACGTTTTTCGCGTTTCACAGCCTCAGTGGCGCGTAGCATCTAAAAGCAGAAATATCGCCACCTGCTGACTATTAGGTGTAAATGTGATTTGTCTTGGTTTGGAACAATCGTGTAGCAGGTGTCTGAAATCAGAAGCGGCGACTCTGTTTTGACTTCAAAGTAAATTTGAAGGTAGTTAATCTTTACTCTTCCTCAAGCAGAAATGTCAATTTATATATGTAAATATTTACTGAGGAAATATTATACCTGGCGTATCCCTACTTTTATTCAAGGACAGGATTCGTGTGGTGAAGCAGAAACCCTCCACAGATGTGATGTGCTGGTGATTCAGTACACTCAGGTGGTCATGTGACTTCATTTTATCTCCACATGACGTTGCTGAGTCTCGACCTGAGCGACTGAAGCGACCCCAGATCATAACACTGTCTCCAGAGGCTTGTACAGTGGACACTATGCATGATGGGAGCGTCGCTTCATTACAGCGCTTCCCTTCTCACCCTGACCACGCCCATCACTCTGGAATACAC